>JAVQJF010124697.1:0-27100 GCA_036023855.1 Gadopsis marmoratus | reverse complement strand
AAAAAAAAAAAAAAAAAAAAAAAAAAAACCCCACCTCCTCACTCTCCTCTCACACACCCCACTTCTTCCCATTCATAAAAATCTCGGCACCGCGCATGCGCAATGCCATTCGGAGTCCTCCCCATTCATAAAAATGTAACCTCCGCATTTTAGCCCTCCCGAGTCGCTCTGCCCTCCCATTCACAAAAAAAAAAAAAAAAACCTGCCGAGGCATCTGCGCAGTGTCGCCCCCTTTCCTTTCCTCTGCCCTCCCATTCATAAAAACTCACTTCCCTCCCCCTCGGTGGTTGCAACATCACATCCAAAGCTCCGCGTCCACAACCGCAGTCGCCGTTTACGCACCAGCGAGCGGCGAATCGCGCCCGGACAGCCGCGCTCCTTCCGCCCGCACTGCTCAGACCCTGTTTTCCGAACATCTGGACTTTACTTTCACGCAACATTCGCGGAGCCTCTCTCGCTCGTCCCGGACTGGACTATAAAGCCGACGGGATGAGAGTTGGGTCCTGAAACCACAGTAAGTCGCCACCTCCGGCGTTTTTCTCACCGTTCGGTGTTTGTAAGTTGCGAGCGCGTCGCCGCACAGACCCGACTATATCCAGTCCCTGTCCTGCTGCAGCGTCCCTCTCTGGCACGACAGACCCTCCTGCAGAACTCTGTTTTGCAAAAAGCAGTTTCTCGCCCCCCCCCCCTGCCCGTGTTTGCACTTTGAGTCAATATTTAACCACCGAACTTCGTAGCAAGAAGCGCGGCTGGAGGCGCGGAGAGGCGACGCGGCGACGCGTTTTCAAGCGCATCTCGCTCGAGCGGCAGACGCGCGGCTCGGCACCCACCGCGTCTCCGCCTGTGGCCCCTGTCACGGGAACACGGGGGCAGCCGAGAAGGTCCACGTGTCCGCACCTCCGTCCGTCCACTGTGAAGCCTGCAGCCCGCGACGCCGCCGCGTCTCCCGGGTCGCTTCGGCGGCGCGTCGCGGTCTCTGGCAGCGGCAGCCTGGTCGGCGGCGTCAGGTGTTCGGGTGTTTCTTCTCGTCTCTTCCCACCAACCGCCGCGAAAATATCAAAAATGTGCCTTTAAACGGCTCATTGCGGTTGCCAGGTTTGACTGGTGCCGCGCATTTTCATTATAAATGTCATATTTCTTTTTTTTGGGGGGGGGTCTTTTACGGACATTAAGCTGGATACGTGCTTACAAAGCCTATATAAACATGCTATGTGAGTGTGCCGAGCGGCCGCCTCCGGGTTTTATGACTCAGTCCATTCACAGAGCCCATTGAAGGGAAGGACGCGCGCGCGCACCTGCACGCGCCCCGTTCCGGCTTGGAGCTCATGATGGTCTAGAATTTGACGATCACAAGCGCCTGTCTCGGTGCCAGCAGTGTCGCAACAGGTTTCTCAGTCGGGCTTTTGCAAACCCGGGAGAAGGCAGGAAAACACGAGCGGACAGTGTGTCGGTGACCGCTCGGCAGTGAAAGGCCACGACACGGCAGATTGTCTGTCCTCGGACAATTCCGGTCGCGCTGAAATGATCGTCCAAAACAGAACGCGTCTTGTGGTCCGAGTGAGCTCGGCTTTTGCGGGGTTTTGCAATAAAGCTGCCACGCAGCGCAGATGTGGGTCCGTGGAAAATGTCGGCTGTGACTGCGTCGTGTGTCTCCAGTCATCCTTTTCGTTCTCTGCGGAGCGGGTTGGGTCTTTGCGAGCTCTGCCGAGCCTCGTCGATGAAAATGGATGAGACAGATCTCATTCAGGCTCGTCATGACTGGAGAGCATTGCTTCATGCTTGCAGCACCGAGTGCAGCCAGCAGCCTTCATTCACAAAAACCCCGCAGTTCACAAACTCAGACCCATTCACAGATTCCCACATTGGCCTGTTTCAGTCCCTACTATATACTGAGAGATAAAAGATCAAATTATAGGTAACAGTATCTTACTCGGTGTAAGTGTCTTATTGCTGTGTGATTCTATACAAAGTCCCAATTTCCTTCGCCTCTAGGGTTCATTTCAGGCTTTGTTGAAGTTCCCTTTCTGGCAACCTTCTCCTCTCTTTGCTCAGCCTTGTTTTGCATCTTTGAGTCTTTTGCATGCAAGCCCTGTTCTCGGGTGCTCCCTGCTCTTTGGAAGGGAGGCGATGAGGGCCCAACTTCTATTGTTCTAGTGTCAAAGTTAGAATGGAGGAGGTTTGAAACCCTGTTGGTATTCCGTCTAAAGATCAAGATCGTTTGGAAACTCTACTTTCAGATTATTGCAGAGATCCAACCTGGAAAAGAAGATTTTTGTTGAGAGACTGAAATGCTTTGCTTTTAAACATTTAATAATTGTCTTGGGTGAAGGAAACGACTCGTAATATATGTCAGTTTTACATGCTGTCAGAGGTGTGGATTTGGAACCTGGTAGTTCTTGGGATAGTCCTTGTATGATGTATTACAGTCACAGAGAAAGTCTCAGTTATGTAGGGGAAGCACTTTATTTAATCGTGAGAGAAAGCAGTGGTTAGTCATCAACAGTAGCAATGCAAAAGCAGCATGAAATTATATGTAAAAATTACATTTTACAACTTGTGTAACGTGTGTGATTAAATTCAAGGTTGAATACATGCGAAGGATGTCTTCTTCTCACATCCTGTCAAATGAACAGAAGGTTTTGACCTCGCTTTGGTTAAACAAAAATTAAGGAAGGCGTTGTGTACATGCACTCTCACTGTTCTCTCTCTTCATAGCTAATCTGGTTATCATTCTTTCAACAGTTTTGTCATAGATTAACTTCATGAAAATGATCACAATGTTATTTTTGCCATGTCACCCTGTTTCCATTATACTTTGTGGTTTAAGCTAAGGTCTTTAGGGAAAAAAAGGATAAAAAAGATAAAAGTGCAAGATCTTAAACAACAGCATGTAGTCATAACTGTCTCTTTTGTATCTGTCTTTGCAGTATTGCTAAATGCTGCTTTAGAGTGAAGACGTGCGAGGCACGAGCCTACACATGGAGTCCAGGGTTCCCCACCACATCCCCGGAGTGTCCTCCTCCCTCATATCCCAACCCCTGCTGGACAGTCGAGTGCCCTACGGCCGCCTGCAGCACCCTCTCACCATCTACCCCATTGACCAGATAAAGTCCTCGCATGTGGAGAACGACTACATCGACAGCCCCGCCGTCGTCTCCCAGCAGCCACCGAGCCAGAAGTCTGTGAACCGTAGAATCACCTGGCTTGGTCAGAATCAGGAGGCCTTCCTGGGTGCAAACCACAACCATCATCACAATCACCAACACCAGCACCACCAGCAGGGCAGGTGCGAGCCCCACCCTCACCAGGACACCACCACCCACCCTTGGATTTCCTTCAGCGGGAGGCCCAGCTCTATCAGCAGCAGCAGCAGCACATCATCTGATCAGAGATTGCTGGACCACGCTGTGCCCACCCCAGCGGTGGACCACCACCCAAACCTGAACCCCCACCAGGGCCCCGTAAACACAATCTCTACCAGATCTCCAGGCTGCTTCACTTCCTCTGAATCTAAAGTTCTCACCTCCTCTTCCTCTGCTTCCTCCTGCTCCTCCTCCTCTAAATCCCTGGACCTCAAGTCTGCAAAGATGCCCACAGGAGGCGTGTGCACCACTGGTGGCCAGCAGGGGTTGGTGCTGATCCCTTCCTCCCCAGCTGAGAAAAAGCACCTGCTTCTCTGTGAGCACTGCGGGAAGTGCAGATGCACGGAGTGTATGCTCCCCAGAACCCTACCCTCTTGCTGGGTCTGCAACCAGGAGTGCCTGTGCTCTGCTCAGAGCCTGGTGGATACGGCCACCTGCATGTGCCTGGTTAAAGGGATCTTCTACCACTGCACCGAGGACGAGGACGACGAGGGCTCCTGCGCCGACAAGCCCTGCTCGTGCTCCCAGGCCAACTGCTGCGCGCGCTGGTCCTTCATGGCCGCCCTTTCCGTTGTCCTTCCTTGCCTGGTCTGCTATCTGCCAGCTACGGGCCTGGCCAAACTGGGTCAGAAGTGTTACGACAATGTTAGCAGGCCCGGCTGCCGCTGCAAGAACTTGCAGGGCGGCGCGAGCATCCCTGTGTGTAAAAACGGAGGCGTGGAAGCAAAAGTTGGGACGCTAGAGAAGCAGCAGCAGGGGTCATGATACTGGACCAACTGGGTAGCATTGGCCTTGCAAAAAAATGGACTGGACCACACAGTACTTGCTTGCTCTCTATGGATAGAACAATCCAACACCAACCCCTTAAACTACCCCATTAATCTGCTGGACTTATAAAACAAAGGTACTTAAATGGCTTCTTGACCTATGTTTGATAGGGTGGATGATCAACAGGGGCCTGATCTGAGGGAGTTGGCTAATAGGAATAGCCAACGCTGAGATGTTTTTTTGTTTTTTTTGTAAGACCCAAGAAGAAGAGACTAGATTGTGGGACTGGTGTATGTGTTGTTTTGCAAAGATGGCTGAAGGCACAAAGTCATTGTACCTCTCTGCTGCTCTGTATTTCTCAGCTAATTTTGTAACGGTAACTAACCAGAAGCTGGATGCCGATCCTTGGATAACATAAAGATTCTTTGATGGAGACAAATATCTGTACGCCTCCCCTCCCCCACCCCCACAAGCACAGCCCAGTGTCCCTCTGTCTGAACAAACAAGCAAACAAGTGATTACCTATACTGCGGCTTTATGATAGGCCACTGCAAGAGTGAAACCGCCACTTACTCACTCACTCTCTCGCCACTATTATTATGATCACCATCTTTTAGTGTCGCCATTTTTCCTCTTTTAGCTTAACGTTGCTAGTCTGGTAATGCTAACATTTTATCTCTACGTTTTTATCTCCACGGAGGAGCTGTAAAAACAAAACCTTTTTAGACTTTAAAGTAATTGCAATTTCCCATAATTCTCACTCCGCACTGTGCATAAGCAGTTGTACTGCAAGTGAGAGAGAGCTAATCACTTTACAGCGTTTTTCTTAGTTTTGAGGGGTGAAGCCCAGACCTTCTAAAAGATTTTAAATGCTGTTCACCAATCACCTCAGAGATAATGCATGTCATGACCTGCATGCTCTAGTCTAATGGTTACCCACCGTGCTAGAAGTTGATGTGTCGTAGAGAAATGTGTAGAAAAAAAACACCCAACCTTCTCAGGGACTGTTACAGTAATCCTCTCTAGAACTTGGCTTACAGCATGTTGTTTTCTAAACTGCCTAAGAGCCTGGTCTACTTCCTCTGTGCACAAGAAGGCAAAGAAACATTTAGGGGCAACAAGGCAACAGTGAATAATTTAAAACAAGTAAGCTAAGTGAGAGAGAAAAGGGCCAGAAAATAATGTTTTCCGGAGGAGAGGGTATGCAAGTGATAGAGAGTGAAGAGGGGGAGAGAAGGCGTAGCAAAGTTGTTGTTGTGTTTGTATCTAGTCAGCCTTTGTCGAAATCAAACCTGCCACTTGCACAACCTTTTTAGGAAGACGTTAACCCCTTAAAGGATGTACTAAAGCACAGTATTAACCACCTCAGCTATCTCACATTACGTTCCTGTGCACTACATTTAGTCTACACACCCCAGCCCCCCTCTCTACACACACACACACACACACAGTGTCTTCGTTAAACTCTAATCATTATGCTGCATAGCTGCGTTAGTCAGATAGTCAGTCTTTTATTCTTAAAGTCTATTTTTGTGGCTTGCATGACGTTCTTAGGACTTTGCCAAAGGAAGCTAGCATACAGCAGCTTGTTTTTCACCATCTGAGTGATCACAGTTGTTATGCACTCTTGCCAAATGGAGTTGACGGTTCTTAAAGGCATGCTGCCCTTTAATACAGATGGCCTTTTCTGTTTGGCATAAAGGCATACTGTCTTTGTTGCTCCATAAGACACACCTCTCTTTCATGTTGGACCCTTAACTTCCATTAGGGTGCCTAACTCTGCTCATGCCTGTATTTGTCTTGTTGCACAAAGCTGATATCACACAGGAAAAAGAAGGAAAGAAAAAAAAAAAACACACTGTCCTTAGTCTTGAATGTATGAGGCAATATTTTCAAAACCTAGCAATTCAGTCCAAAAGAAAGGTGCCAAAACTGAGAATGATTGTGTGACTGGGCAGAGGCCTAGTACCTGTAGGTGGGCGACAAAAATCACAAATGTTTTGACAATATATTTAGTAATAGAGCTATGCAGGCGAAATGTTATTTGCTGTAAATAGTTTCACAACATTTGTGTTCTTTAGAAGAGACTTTTAAATGTCCTTGAAAGATTGCATGGTACATTATAACTACAATTCAGTACAAAATATATAGAGAATATATTAGATATATATTTTGAGGGTAAGATTAAGATGTTTTTGAGGTTGTGAGAGAAAGACTAGAGGGAGAGTGGTGAGAGGAAGGTTTGGGAAGGGGTAACAAAAAATGACAAGTCTTTCTGTCACTAGCACTTGATTTAGAAAAGTGTGCCCGGCAATAAAAAAAGAAAAAGAAAAAAGAAAAACTCCTGCTGTTTATGCTATCCATGGCTCATTAGCAGTCGAGAGGCTAAGCTAATTCCCTGGTTCCTCTCCGAGTCCTAAAGACTGTGGACTCATTGAATCCACACAGGGAACACAATCTCACCCCTATCCGGATCAACCCATTTCCTGCTGTTACTGCTCAGTGTCTCAGCCCTCTCCCCTCTTATTCTCTTTCTTGCTTTTTTTTTTTTCTCCCCTTCCTCTCTCCCCTCTTCTTCCCTCCTTCCTCCCTGAGAACATGTCCAACAAACACCCCTGGCCTTGATTGACAAACACAGCTGCTGTGCATAAACTTGTCATACCACAGAGACGGGAGAGAAAGACAAGTCTGTCTCTCTTTCTCTCCCTTTCTCGCCGTTTCCTCCCCCACTCCCGGCCTTTCTTTTTGCTCTCGAGTTGTGTTCTGTGCCATCTTTTTAACCAGCGGACCTCTTTTTTCAACAGTCACTGCCTTTCTTTTCTTTTACTCCTCGGCTCTGTCACTGCGAGAGTAATGTTCTTCACTTCACCGTAGCTTTATACTTTTACATGTGCGCGCTAGCCTGTTCAAGGTGTGGAATAATCACCGACGATGACAACTCAATGATTAAAAGCCTTTTTCTTCTTTTTTCCTTTTTTTTCGTTGCTACAGTGCTGTGACTTTTACACACCCCTATGTGTCGATCATTTGCGGGCACTGGTTTTTTACTTTCAACCCAAACAAGAGGAAAAGTCTCATATAGCTTGGTGATGCTACTCTATTCCTTTATGCCTTTGCAATGTCAATGTTGAGGATTAAGAACAAGATCTGTGCTTTCATTTTGTTTAGATATAACAAAAAGAAAAAAAATCTCTCATATAAAAGGTTCCCTTTATAGATATATTTATTTTGAAGTTCTATTTTATATAGTATTTATTTAGATGCCAACTTTTTGTTTGTGAAGAAAGCTTATGTTGAAATGGAATGTACATTGACAATGGAAATATATATTGTTAAATATATCTGGCTGTTGTGTCGTTACTTTTGTGAGTAGTTTTCATCCAAATAACACACACACACACCATACACACTGCCTTCAGAATGACCAAGCACCTGGAGAGACATTAAGTGGGATTTTGGACAAAAATAAATGTCTTATGTGAAGATAAATTGCTTAATTTATGGTTGAATTTATAGCTAGTAACTGTTTAAACTTGATATGATTTAAAAGGGCCAAAATGCTAAGTTAACCATGCAGTAATGGTGCACATGTACAGTACATTTTAGGGCAGATAATCTTTTTAAGCAGCTTTTAACATCTCTGTAACCATGTAACGAGTTTCTTATGAAGATACTTTAGTTACTAGATGCTGATTATTTTAACCATTAATCATTCTGTAAAAGAACATTTATGGGGCTTTAGTTGTTTTACATCAACACTTCAACATCCTGAGGTCCCCCACTTCCTGTGTCTGAATAGATCGCTCTCTATAAAACACTGGCAGGGCAGTGAAAGCCAAATAAAGCAGGCTTGACCTTAAACTGAAAGAAAACATTACGTAAGTAACAGGAAATAATTCACTGACTTCCTTTGGATGTAGTAACGTGAGACACAGACTACTTAGATGGTCACTTCATATCAGAGCTTTACACTTCTGCTGTCTGCTGTGTGTGTGTGTGTGTGCGCGCGTGTGTGTGTGTGTGACAGGAAGAGCTTGTGTGTGTTCCAGCTTCATAAGGAGGTGCTTTGGAGAGAAAGGAATGTTACACATCTAGATTATAACAGACCACCCCCATAAACTAGAAGGAAGTCAGTTTAACCTGCGAGTCAAACACACACACACACACACACACACACACACACACACACACAGACGCACTGTCGTCACCCCCCCACCCCCCAGCCCACCTGTGCTGCCGTTAACCCGAGGCATTCCTATTCCCCTCCTTACCCTCTACACGCTTGTTTCCTGGGTGTTTACAGGAGTGCATGTGAGAAAGGCAGAGAAGACACAGCAGGAAAGGAAAAATAAGACAGAAAGAGAAGAGAAGAGAAGAGGAGGCCTTCCAGCATCACATAAAGAACATGTTTCCGCTGCAGAAGCCCTGCAGGCGCTTCAGTGTCTGCTCCAACAGGTGAGATCAGAGACCAACCTGCCTGTTTACCTGCCGGTCTGTCAGCACCGATCTGGGACAGCGCACACACACACACACGCACACACGCACACAGACACACACACACACACACACGCACACACGCACACACGCACACACACACACACAAACACCTGCATTTGACTTCCTCCACACCTACATTGTCATCTCCACCCCACCGAGCCACATACATATCATCAACACAGGAAGCTTCGGCACAGACAGGTGAAGAAGAAACCATTTATTATCGGCTAGTACTGTGGCAGGCTGGATTCACTGAGGAACCAGTCCCGGGTCAGAAACTGTGTATGCAAATAATGATTTGTGCTGTGGTTTGGCCTGTTCTGCTACCATAAGGGTTGGGCATCCCACAGGGGACAATGCAACAAAAAGGAGCCAGAAAACAGTTGAAACTAACATAACATGAACATTTTTAAAAACACATTCTTCGCATGTTTATTGTGCTTTTATTAATTTATTTAATAAGCAGCGTGTGAGAGAAAGCTAGAATGTCAGACTGCTCTGCTTCATTTGCAGCGTTATTGTACAGTGTCAAGAATAAGGTCGTCACACCCAGCACACAAACAGCTGTTGTTATGGCAAAGCACTTCTGTTGTGTAATTTCGTACACATGAAGACATCCTGAAATCCCAGTATAATAGTGTTGCATGAATGTCCAAGGGAGAAAACAACTTTAATTATCTAAATTAGCAACTCAGAAAAGGACGTTCATTTTCCTTTTCTCATTAAAGAGAGGCGATGGCATAGGAGGAGAAAGAAGAGGAGAGGAGAGAGTAACAGAGGGGTCATTTTATTCTGTAAAAGTGTGTCAGTGGCCCTCAGGCTGGATGGGACTTTGTTCCAGTTTGGACACATGTGACCTAGTGTGTGTGTGTGTGTGGGTTGGCCCATCATCGAGTCCCACTGAAAACAGAGGTTGAAAACAAAGGGATCAACAGGTGCAACCTCCAAGCAACATAATCTGACGTGACCCATCTTGTGTTTGTTTTCTTATCTGCTGCCTCTCACAACTGACGGAACTCGTACTGCTAAGTCACCATATCGTTGTGCGTCGATGTGACCTGAGATACCGCTTGAAGGGGGGGGGGGGCAAACCACCACTTCTCATTGTGAATTTGCATTTAGGTACCATATGTTAGATTAATGCTCTGAGGCCCTGGGGGAAACCACATGCCAGTTTCCTGCAACGAATGATGTTTCCCCTCAGCTGGTCTCTGAATCCATTTGAGAGTTTCAAGAAGCTAACTGTAATTTTGACTTTCCAGCTCTTATGTGCTTCCCCCGCAGTTTGTTGTTTAGATGACATATTGCAAAAGCCATTTTCACATCTGGTGTAGCGCTCAACCAAACCCCCTTGCACCACCGACAACCCCCAGATACACACACACACACACACACACACACACACACACACACTTATCTCTCTTACTTTATTTCCCTTTCACCCCCATTCATCGCCATCACTCTTGCTCTGATTAAAGAACACAATCTATAAATGCGGATAGATTATTTTAAATAAAGAAAGTATGACAATTTGAGGGCCAAAGATAGTATGCAGGAAAACAGCATAAGATATCTTCCATGTCTGATACAATTGATGCTAAAATTAGGATCAAACTACAAAATATCAGCCCAAAAATACCCCGAACCAACAGATAGCAGGAAGTTGATTGGCATCAGACACAACAATTTGTCATCTTATTCTGTGTTGTGTTGGAAAATAACTCTGTACCTATAGGAAGGCTCACAAAGCCCCAAACAAAAAATAAATATTTCATTTTTTTTTACTTGTTTTGCCAAGATTGATATCTACAACATTCTCTGTGACACTTTGGACACCATGGTTGTCGGCATTCCTGTTCACGAAAGTCTCCATTGCTTCCTTCGACGTCATGTGTGTCCTGCCAGACTGCAAGCTATGATTGGTCTCTCATCCAACAGCAGCATCATGATCACCTAACAGCAACAGCACTATTAGCTGTTTTCAGTCACTTTTATAATAATTTTAATAGCATATAATGTTTATTTCATGTATTACTTTGTGGAAGGCTCGGCCAAGTGTAAACATTTTATTGCAGTAATTGAACTTGCTTTCAAATTTCCTGCGTTTCCACACTTGTTTATGCGCAAATTGAAATAAGTGCATAAAAACAGGTGGCTGGATACGCACTTAGAGACTTGGCTGTCTGCCTGCAGGTGACTCTGGAGCAGGATGACGATGGCGAGCGAGAAGGAGTTTGTGTGTGGGTTGGGGAGGGGTTCATGCTCGTATGCACATGACATCCTGTGCACGTCTGTAGGAATGCACGTTCATATATGGAGCAGGCATGACAAGAGCACGCTGTTTGGCAATGGAACCCCTGACATTTAGACCTGCAGATTGCAAAATCATGTCTCCTCCCATCCCACACACACACACACACACAATATCTCCTCTGCCCTCTACTCCTTTCCCCTCCTCTCTTTCCTCTGTGGAATTCAAAAGTAAAATGAACCTAAGTGTGACAGGATGGCTTCGGCTGCATGAAAACACACATTTCAACACTTGGGAAGTGGAAGAGAAAGCAGAGAGGAGAAGAGCAGGAGCTGCCGGGACAGTCGAAGGAGAACAGGGAGCAAAGGAGGAGCGGTTGATCAGGATTCTGAGAAGCTTGTCTGATTTAATGTGCGTCCGTCTTAAAACGGTTAATGAATTCCTCAGTGTGCTTGAGCTGCAACTGAGAATATTAGATAAAAAAACATCTTAAACTTTTTCATGTGTAATTTCATCCTTGACAGCTATTGTCAAACATCCAAATAGTTTTCACTTCCA
Organism: Gadopsis marmoratus; assembly: GCA_036023855.1. Taxonomy (NCBI): domain Eukaryota; kingdom Metazoa; phylum Chordata; class Actinopteri; order Centrarchiformes; family Percichthyidae; genus Gadopsis; species Gadopsis marmoratus. Next base: position 15,664 of record JAVQJF010124697.1, on the reverse strand, counting down.
GTGTGTCAAAAACCAAAGTGCTGGTGCTGCGCGCATTTTTTATGGAGTGAAACATTTCCCAGTTCACGACTTAAGTATTCCTTTGAGCATATGGAGGCGATAGAGGAAGAAAGACAGAAAGAAGAAGAGAAAAGAGAGATTAGCCACGATTTTTAGTGCCGCAATTGCCTGCGTACCAGCAAGTCAGCCAGGCAGTCAGCCTGTCCACCATGAAGCCAGTCACCCAGCCAGCAAACAAGCCAACCGGTCCATTTCATTCAGTGGGGCCACTGGCATGGGACCAAGTAATACCACTAAACAAAGAGCTACTGTCTTGCATCACTTCCCCTCAGAGAGGCCATCCAGGCCGCAGCCTCTTATCACCAGGCACTGCCAGTCTGCAGCACACCAAGGCCTCCACCACACCGGCCTCTTTACTGCTTTCTGTTACAGCCTTCTCCCATTATACCACCATTATACTAACCCTGTATCCAGGGGGAGGGTTTTATTTCAGCTTTCAGGAGTGTCAACAAAAGGGGCAGCACATAAAAAGAGAAAACAAATTAAACCCATCAAACAGCATTTTAATTGAATTTCATCTGACCTCTCCACATAACAAACATTTTTTCCACTTGTTTTCTTAGAAATGTACAGAGTGTTGTCACATAATATTCACCCAGTATGCATCAAAAGTTTGGACAAACAACTTAGGAATGCATAAGTTGGTTTTCCACTTTTTTCCACTGGACTTTAGCTTCAAGACCGCAGTCTCGGTTCTCAGATTTACAACTGAGGGACTAACATTTTTAAACTTTTGATGCCGAAAAATGTGGTATTCTATATATTATTCTGTTCTATTATGATCCTATTATTTTCTTATTACAAAAGTTAAGCAGTGAAAGTCTGGAATCTTAATGGGCAGCTTTGCTCCTCAGCCTTGATAAGTATTCTGCCGGTGTAGTTTGATACTTCCTTTCATTCCACAACGTCCGTGTGTGTGTGTGTCATGGATGCGTGTCTGTTTTCAACAGGCCCTGTGGCTGCCTAAGGGGGGTGGACATGTGTAAAGGAACAGTTGCATTCCTTTCAGATCCTCTTCTCAAAGGGAAAACACACACACAAACACACTCATTCAAATCTATACAAACTAAGCTTACAAGAACACACAAACCTACACCCTCTCTCCCCTCTCTCTCTCTCTCTCTCTCTCTCTAACTCTCTCTCTCTCTCTCTCTCTCTGCCTCTTTTCCCTCCTCTCGTTCTCTCTCTTTCTGAACAACAGCGGAGCAGAACGGTCCCCCGAGGCGTCGGAGGGGCCAAAAACTGAACCGACCAAACTTGGCTTTCGACCCCGGAGCAGCGACACGCCCACTTGGCGGCGGCCTGCAGTGCATTCCTGGTGAGAGCATTGTCAAAGCCAAGCACTTCCTCTGGAGCAGGGCCAGCCCCACCACAATAACATTTCATACATTTATCTCTTGGCTTGAATGTCTTATACTCAGTACTGACACAAACAGAGAACAGACACTCATGTGTACAAGCATACGAAAGAAACTGCGCGTACCTGCATGCACACACATACATGCTGTAGAAGAGTATTACGAAACACTGTTTTGATTCCTATCTTTGCTCTGATATCCCTCCCTCTCCTCCTCTCTTTCCAAGTGTTCCTATCTATGTTCTTTCTCTAATCTTGTTTTCTCTTTTCTGAAGTGAAGCTGCTGCCCCGACTTTTTCCCCTCTCACATTTTCATTACATAGACAATAACATAACTTTCACTTGTTATGAGATACAGCTGATATCTTATATCCTCCTCGGCCTCATGGGTCTCCTCACATGGGCTCTCAAAACCTTTTCATTTTGAGAAATTTACTACATCCAAGAAAAATGTCTGTGCCAATTATTAGGTTTTCAGTAAAGTAAAAATCTGATTCAGTGACTCTTTTCTGGGCAAATGTTGGCTCATGTCTTTTACTGTAAGTTGGGTGAAGCTGAAATAAAACAAATGTGACAGGAGAGGTCAGGAAGCCATATGGACGTCCCCTCAACTTAAGAGAAAAAAGGGGGAGAATGCAATGAATAAAACCTGATTTAGCAAAATGCAAAGATATTAAATGTCAATATGAAATACACAAAATGAATAGAAGACTTTACTAAATCAGCAGACAACAGTCATGATAAAAAAAAACAAAAAAATAAACATGTAGAAAAGAAACCAAAGAAGTTCAGATTTAAGAAAGGGGGCTACTTGTTAACATCTGACCGACTCCCTATAGTTCACTGTCATCACACAATGCTTCTTACTGATGTTCATTCACTGCTTCATTCACGTGTTTGCTTGTCTATCCGTGCTCCACTTTCTGTTCTGTCAGGACAAACACAAAAGGAGCCAAACAGACACACACATACAGAGAGAGAGAGAGACAGAGAGAGAGACTTATGTAACAAGTATGACTTCACAGGAAGTCAGCGCCATTGTGTGTGTGCATGTGTTTGTTTGTTCCCTTGCATGTGTATATCTTGTATGCATATGCGCGTGTGTGTGTACCCATTCATGTATCTGACCATGTTTTAGTGTGTGTCTGTGTGTGAGTACATGTGCATGTTTGTGTGTAAGCGTGTGTGTGCGTGAGAGCAAATTGCTCAATGCTGAACCATGTATGTGTGTGTGTGTGTGTGTGTGTATTTGTGTGTGTGTCAGCTTCATGGTCCACAATGAGGCTTTGTTGGACTCAGGAAGATGAATTGATGTTGAGCAACATAAAGTCATATTCCTGTTCAAAGAACTAAATGTATAATGCATAAGATGGGGATGGTATTGTTTGAGTTTTAGGTTGGTGTTATTACACGGAAATCTGCTGAAAAATGTTGGGACATTTCTCCGCTGGCCTGAGGCTTTTCCTAAAGTTTGTGGGTTAAAATGCTGTCAAACTAAATCTCCAGTACAGCAATAAGGGCATATTGCATGCATGCAGTTTGCTGTGCATGAAATGCAGTCATGTTTCTCGTCATATTGACAGTTCACATGAGCTTCTCTGTCCGCTCACCTTAACAGGAAATGAATGAACTTCTAGACACTTCCTGAACGTAACTGTCTCTGAGGCGAGAGCCAGAAGAAACAAATCCAGGTTACACATCAGACTGGACACAGGCAGCTTATGTGAAGCTGGACTCTGCTTCATCATACTATAAACAAGCCATGAATTCATACACACACATGCGCAAAACTAATATGTACTCCCTGTGACTGAAATAATGATGTTACACACATCTGTTACTCCACTGAATCTGCCAACTCACTCTCTGGCTCGGGAGAGGAGAGTAGAGACCCTGCTCTCGTGAAACTTTCCTCTTGTAAATTTCACATGGTCACATCTTCTTCTACAGCTGATCGCCAACAAGGCTCTACCCTGAAATGCCCTCTCTCCTTCCTGTTAACATACATGTGTTTAGTCAATATCATGAGCAACAAGGAAAATCGCCACAGCAACCCATCAGAAGCAACCAACAACTCACACTAGCGCACCTATAGGCAAAGAGAAAAGAGGTCAAGTCATGTTTTCTCAGATATGTGAGAGTTGTGTGCATTTGTGCATGTGTGCGTGTTTGCATGTTTAGGACCTCAGGGTGGGATATCTCGGCATGTCTCACCACGGTTCAATGTTTCCTTTTAGCTCGGTTGGCACTCCTGTGTTCCTGTTGGCTGACCTTTTCTCTTCCTGTGAAGTTACTGTCAGGCGCTCTCTGTTCTCGAAGGTCACAGATCTCTTAGCTGAAGCCAGTTGTGCCGTATAACAGTTTAGAGGGAGGTATGCTATCCCAGAAATACAAATGAATTCAAGATATTTAGCAAACGCAATGGGTATATTTTGATAACATTACAGTTAAGCTGGAGTTCAGTTGGCAGTTATGAGACTCAGTCAAATGCATTATTGTCATTTCAAGCAAAATACATCCATGGACATGTAAAATTTGCTAAGAAAGCCGTAAAGGGAAGTTCTGGTATTTTTCAGCTTAGGTCTTATACTCATAATTGTGACCATTCTGACTAAAGGGTCATGCTATTTGTGCCTTCTCTGTGTAGATCTGAGAAATACAAATCGAGCTAAACAACCCATATTCGAGCAAGCAGCAGAATCCTCCTAAAGCTTTCCAAGCAAACAAAAATTTTACACAAATCATTTCAAACACACAAAAGCACGGAATCAAACGAGCACACGTATGCCCTTGGTGTCCAATATCCAATTCTCATAAACACTGACCTTTGTTTAAAGAGAAAGAAGCATCAAAGAGGTAAAGGACAGGGCATCTCTGCTTTTACTGCATCAATTTGAAGACTTCTTCCATGTTTTTTACAGGAAGTTTGTGCTTTGAGACGCCCTTGACTTTAGGAATGTGCAATATCAACTGAACTCACTACTCTTTTAATCTTACTCAACAAAGCGTTGCATCCAGCTGCCAATCAATAGGTCTCAAAGGACACACCCTCTGACAACATGGAGAGAGGGGAAGAATTATAAACCCTCAGGATTCACTTCCTGCCAGTCATTGTGGAAAGTGATTTAGGTAATGGTTTCCAAGAAAGGGAATATCTAGGAATTACAGGAACTAGTTTAGCTGAACCGCATGCATGCAAACACACGTACACACACACAAACACAAGCTCGTGCGCAGACGTGCAAATGCAGCCGAATTAGCAGCAAGTCTTGTAAATTTCGTGTGTTGTCTGTGAGAAGTGGTCTGGCCTGTGAAGCCCTCTGGCCCAGAATACTATTCCTGTGGCTGTGCATGTGTGCGTGTGTGTGTGTGTGTGTGTGTGTATGCACAAGTGTGTGTTTGTGTGGCTTAGCCAAGGATGTGGTTGGTTTCGCTGAAATGCTTACGAGAAGGATCCTTCAGACCCCCCTCCACAGTGTCTTGCATGTGTGTGTCTTCTTGCATGCATGTGTGTGTGTGAGTGTCCAGGAGCATCGGATATTGGATTAGTGTGTTAATCTCCCTCTCGTTCTTTTCTCACGTTCCTCTATCCTGGGTCTGTGTGTGTGTGTGTGTGTGTGTGTGTGTGTGTGTGTGTGGTTGCATACTCTTGCCTTTTTCAATATTCCCTCACTGTCCCGATCCATCCTTCCCTTTCCTGCCGATGGCCTATGATTCTGTAAACAGGAGGCCCATGTATGTGCTAGCTGCTGAGCGAAGCCGATATGTTCCCATCCAGCTATGAAATAGTATAAGAAAATGTAATATGCATTTTTGTCACTTTTAAGCCTCCACAAGAAAAATTGAAGTGTTTTTAAGCAAAAGATTTTCTGTCATTGCTCAGATTTATTTCATCGAAAGTCGAGAACAAAAAACAATGCTATTACTGTAGTTGCTGTTGGCATCTTATGTACGAAAAAGACAAGAGACAACATACTTGACATGTCTCTTATTTTCAAGCTTCCAAAATAATATTTAAACGGCAATCACGTCAAGCCAGAGCAAGCATTTAAAAAGAATGCATTTCTTAATTCATAAGTATATCTCCTTTGCTTTTTGACTCATATGCTCTTTATTTCGCAGTCTCTTTATTACATTAAGAAGGAGATTTTAGAGAATTTCACTGTCTAATTTTCAAACATTGAAATTAGGGACATGTACACACTTTGTGTCATACAAGGATGGTTAAAGCATTTTTATGGAGATTTTGCAATATGAGCATTAATGTTTATTACAATGTCGTCACTAAAACGAAGTCTGTTGGGGCCAGAAACACAGTGTGGCGCAGGAAAACAGAACTATGGTACATGGTATGTCTCATTTGAACCTTGAAGTTTGCCTGTAAAGTGTGAACAATTTGGGTAAAACTTTTGCCTTCGTATTCTCTTCTTAATAGGTTTGGCTGACTTCCAAAGGAAAAAAGGGAACTGGAGCACACTGACCCGCACACTGTCGTCATCAGAGTCAAAATGGACAAAGACATGAGGCAAACACATGTACTGTTAATGAAGAATAGGTGTACAATTGTCATTGGATGATTGATTGTACAGGGTTACAAATTTATTGGATAATGGATCCGTGGGTGGGCTTGCCACACCCCAAGCACTATAGTGACATCAGAAACATGATATGATATAGCGCTATATAAATAAAATTGAATTGAGTTGAAATGAGAGCACAGACATATCTTAAAATTGCAAAGATAAAGTACAAAAGGTACAAGTACTAGTAAATGTACTCATCAATGTTTTTATGTAATGAGTTGTTATCATAACCATGGTTGTAGATGCTGTCAGCTCTCTGCTCTCAACAAATATCGATCAGTTTTCTTGTGTGAAACCAATCAGATTGAGGATGTCAGTTTCATCATTACATGTTCGAGTTGCCTGTATTTTTGCTAAAAGCCAAATAATGCATAATAAGCTGCAATAGATGAAAGTGAAAGTTACATTTGTGGCTTTCATTTCAGGAACATATTGTTAACTATGTGTTATTTCACATGTTTAATGTGTATAATACTTGGGAGAAAACCACAGCTAGAGGTTTGGAGAGCGAATGAGAGAACGACAGAGACAGAGGGAGAGAAAAGAGAGAGTGACTGAGAAACAGTGAGGGAACAGAGACTGAGCACCTGCTCAGTGACCTCGGGCCCAGACAAAGACACCCCTGTCCCGCAGTACAATGACGTCCGGGACACTGTAACTTCCTGTGTCTGGTGGGACAAAACAGCACAGCAAGCTAGCTGTTTGTGCAGGCTGATTCAATTCACACACACACACAACAGTGGGCAGTAATTAGTGGTTATTCTCTCTAGAGACAGAAACATTTTTACACAAGCTTTGGTTTTTTAAAACTACATTTTAAATTTAATTTAATACTTTTATTAAATATAATACTCAGGGAAACTGCTGAAGTATAATGAATGGGAAGGCAAAGAAGCAAAAAGGACAGCAACTTTAAGTAATTTCAAACTGCCTCAGAAGAAACATATTTTGAGTTTGTTGTGGCTAATAAGTAATCGGCTTACTGTTTCTAACATTTTCTCTCATTTCCTTACAGATTTTAATGCATTATTATCATCATAAATGTGTAGAACTCTTATTTTGTCTCTAGCAGATATAAAAAGCAGAAAAGAGGACAGGAGCACGGTGCAAAATAAAAAGGAATTAGAATTACTATGAGAACCAAAAGTTGGCCGCCCTCCCTCTTCAGAGCTAAACTTCAGATGCTAAACTTGAGACTACCATTGCCATGGAAACAGCTCAACAGCCACAGAAGAAATGTAGGTAGCATTTCTCAAATACTGTAGTTGCCAATATGAGGTCAAAACGAGAGAGAAAGGGGAAAAAAGCTTTTTGGAAATTGTGAAATTGCATTAAAGCTCACATCAAAATATTTTTTTTCTTTGCTTTCTTTTCTTTGGCCTCAGAATTCAGCTCAGAAACAGGTCCATGATATTCAGTGTTACATAATTGTCCACCACCTCAGCATCTGTCTTTGATAACAGGAAGGAGACTCAGCCTTCTAAAATCAACAAACCCGGTCCTTGGACTTTTAGAGCAGCACAGTTCAAGAGAATCAAAGCACAAAATTCCTGTCTTCTTTTTTCCTGCTTACAGCTTTAAATTAAAACTTATTTCAAACTATATAAACCTTTAGAGCTTACTGGTTAGCTGCTTACAATTTTAATCAATAAAACAGAGCAAAGCAGCAGATTTATTCCTTATTTCAGACTGTAATTTATGTGCGTTTAACCACAAGCAACTGCTATTTGACATGCACACAATGATGCCCGATTCTATTTCATTTATGCTTTCACGCCAACAAAAAATACAATATACTTCCATTGATGGAAGTCAAAGAGTAAAGCTCTTTTTTATAAAGCAACTTTTTTTATAGTAAATGCAAGATGTACATTCAAATAGGTCAACTATGGGCTCAAGGAAACAATAAAATGGTTAAAAATTTATATGCATACTGGTGATTTATGTTACAAAAAAATTGTTACCTAAAAGGCGGGTAAACAGATCTTTGCTTCCTTAGCTTCCACTACAACAGTGAGGACATGTCAGTTTCTTAAATGCAACTTCTGTAAACCAATTACATACATTCCAACTCAACCAAACCCTGTAGTAGCAGCGCTGTGTCATACTCATTATGGCACAAGATATATGGGAAAAGAACAGGGTACAAAAGCTCGCCGATACAACGTGATTGAAGTTTGATCCTGGCCACCAATTATGTGGTTGCTATGTTTCCTCTGTTGCTACCCTGGTATCTTCCTTTCACACGCCCGAGAGGGAGAGGACGAGGGGAGAGGGAAGGGTATTTTAAACACATGTATGTATGGGTGAAGTCAAAAATATATTATTGGTGGCGCTAAAAATAGGGAATTTACACGAGTTTACAAAATAGCAGCAACAATTTCGTAAAGTGGTACTGTGAGAGATTATTGTTGTCTTTTTTCCTTTTTTTTTGATGTTGTTGGTGAATTTAAAGTTTGTGTTTAAGGTTTAAAGTTCTTTCTTTGTTAAACCATGTCAGCGCCACTTCGTATTCAGTGGTACATGTAGTCCACAGCAAACATTCTTGCTATGAAGTACAAGAAAATGTATTACATTTAGCACCATGGTGCACATTCAGAGCTGCTACAGAGTAAGAAAATCTGTACGTACTTCCAAGTATTAATGTTAACTGCTTGCTCACTTAATATTTTTCAATGAGAATTGGTACCCATTAATAAGAATGAGCCGAAAGGCTTTAGTCAATTTGTTTTAAATAATAATAAAGCCATTCTTTTTATCTTATAAACCTTTATAGAGCCTATCCAATTAGGAAGTGGTGCTGTTTATTTCTAAGAAATGGTGGTGGGTAACGCTGCTCACTCAAAACATGACAAAATTTGACATTTATTAATTGTAAATACCTTTGCAAAGCCTTAAAAATAGCTTTATTGTCTGCACGCAGCAAACATGTGCCAACGAAGATGTTTACTCATAACATTATGTGTGTACACAGGGGCTTTATGAATATCAAAACAAAACTAACACAAAAGTGAAAACGACAATAAATACTCAACATTTCGTTTGTTTTAGTCCCATGTTGGTTGTTGGTGCGATCCCAGTGATACCACATGATCTCCTTCCCTGCTCGACTAATCACAATTTGTTCGACACAAAATACCACAGATTTGCACAACAAATATTTTTAAATATTTTATAGGCTTGCACGTTGGCTTGTTTGCAGGCTTTCACCATCTTTAAAGCTCACTAATTAGTGTAACACCTGATATCTTGTTTTTTGCAAGAAGTCATGATGCATTCATAATGACAAAAAATGCTGCTACTCTGAGAATGGAAAAGAAATTATGCAATTACAATACTAAATTGTAAGAAACACAGAGTCTGAGAATGCCAAAAGAAAACTCTTCCACTTCTCTGTTACCTTAATCATCCTGTGGACAGACAGTTTCCTTGATTTAACCTCTAATATATGGGCATTAAATCTTTGCGGAATCACTGGTTATCTCCTCTGATTCCTCTCTTCCCTCTTCCTGTAACAGAAGGAGACGTTCCCTCCCTTTAACAGTGGAAACCTCGGGACATCGAGTCCAAGCCCACAGGCCTCTCAGAGTGTCAGCTCGTAATATTGCTGCTTAATGAGGGAAGAAATAGCAGTGGTTACCCATTTGGTCTGAGTCCGCTTTCAGTCACAGAGTGTGCATGTTTGTGTGTCTGCACATGCCTGAATGCTTGTGTGTGTGTGGGTCCACGGGTATGTTTGCAGCACGATAGTGCACGAATGAATGCTTTTGTGTGGTTGTGTGTGTGTAGGGGTAAATGGATGTGATTGTATTTTTTTTGCTAGCTGTGTGTAGGATACAGGAAGCCTTGGGGGCCCAGACTCTTGCTGTTTGTTATGGCGGGAGGAGGAGGTGTGCATGTGTGTGTGTGTGTGTGTGTGTGTGTGTGTGAGAGAGAGAGAGAGAGAGAGAGAGATGGAGGCATTGGAAGTTAAAGCTGCTGTCTATAACTGCTGGGCATGGAGTCTCAGTGGAGCCAGAGCACGGTACAAGGACACACACACACACGTACACACACAATATCACAAATGGTAACACTTTATTTGAAACATATAGCTGTGATTTATAGCAACTTAATGATCCACTCAGGCCTTGAGACGATTCATCCCTTATGTCAGCTCTTACAATGTTTTCATGTTACATCTTCCTCTTAAATGACATGAAACTGGAATCCTGTATCAGTTTAACAGGCAGCAGTGTCAAAATAAAAGCCCTCTTTTGTTCATGCATTTTACGGAAAGTTTCAGAATCTGTATAAAACTTAATTTTTTTGCAAACCTTTTTGACAAATTAGATAATGGTCCCGAACAAGCTGCACCTCCGGCAGAGTAAAAGTGTGTTCCGAAGTTATGGGACATCCTGAAATGTCTGGACTCCACAAGCAGCAAACTCAGATGAAGCTGATAACTTCTTTATCTCATTACTGTCGCTGAAAGGCAACTCACAGTTGCACATCCCAGACAGTGCTGAGAGCTTTGTATGTTTTTACCATGCATTTATGAGAATCTGCAATTTCAGTCAACCTTGAGTCTAGCAACACTGTCTCCTAGAAATTATGTTTATATACACTAAGCTGCAACAACTAATACAATACAAATACATTTTGAAAGAAAAGTCACCTGAATTACGTTTCTTACCAACAATGAATGTATCTGGCAAGCCGCAAAATGTTCATACCATACGGAACATATCATAACAATATCACTTTTTAAGTACAGTACAACATCACTGAATGTACTCTGGGCAATAATTATGATTTCCTCCAAAACATAACTGGCAAAACCAAAGGGTATTATATAAATGTAATTTCTAAAAATAGGACTGCAAACGGTGTGCAGTAAACAAGCTTTTATTGTCAGGGTCATGATTGGTACATACATCACATTTGTGTGGTCAACAATGCCGGCTTAGTGTGGCCAAAAACAGATGCATTTTAATGTGGTCTTGGTCTTTAAATTCATTCAAATAAATTGCTTTTTTAACATAGGGTCCACAGCTGGATTTGAATCAAACAATGCAGTTCATAAACACCTCTTTATCTAAACTACAAATACTTTGCAAAGCAACCTGGATGAAGAAGGCTATTCTTATGCAAGACCAGTTCTTATCTGATAAAGGGACATCTGAAATAAAACGGGAAATAAATACTGTAAGATATCAACACAATATGCTGTCTGACAGACAGGCCTCCCCACTGACAACTTACTTAAATCATAAATTATTTTACAAATATCATTTTGCTTTGCTTGTTTTGCAACACAATGGAATACAAAATCACTCCTCTCCCTCTCTGCTTTTCGCCTCCTGAGGTTTTTGCTGCAGTTTCCTTAAGTAATTTGACAGTTTCACCACATCCAGTTTGGTTTCTGGCTGGTGTCTTGGCAGGGAGAGCCAGCAGAGCTTTTTCTGGAGCCTTCTTCTTCTTCTACCCCCTGCTACAGCTCCAATGTGCGGTTTCATCCCTGAGGGCCTCCAAAGCACATGGCGGCCGTCCCAGTGGGAAAGAAGGACAGAGAAAGAGAGAAGCAGAAGGGGAGTGGAAAGAGTGATAGAGTGAAAAAGAGAGGGGAGGAAGAGATGGAGAGTGTTAGAAGAGAGAAAAAGATAGAAAAATAGAGGGAGAAAAGAGAAAAAGACTGAAATGACCACAGTGAGGGACATTGTGCTCTGGGCAAACAGGCCAGAGTCGTCCTCACTTCCTCCCTCCATCCCTCTCTTCTTCAGCCCAGGACATAAATACCAGACAGGCAAAGAGTCTGACCTAAAGAGGAAGAAACGTTTCATTTAGCAATTTGTCCTTGATGTTCCCTGACCTCCACTAACCTAACCTAACCTAACCTAACCCTGTGCTTTACAATCCAATGCTGGACCAGAGACAGAAAACACTCCCTGCAGCTCGCAGCTGAAGGGTTTCATTGTAAAGTGTCTCATTTCAAGACAACAAAAGAAAAAGATTTCCAGTGCTCCGTTTTAAAATAAATAGCTTCAATGTTCATTAGTGAGGCCTGTATCTGTTATCAACAAATGTCACTTTTTCCAAATAGTTCTTTAGTGAAGGTATAAACTCCCAAGTCCCAAGACCAATGAATGTTCTCACAGTGATGGGGTTGTATTAGTAAAAGGGTCATATTGGTGGGATGAAATAGCAATAAGACCTAGCTGGAAGTTATGCAATATCTTTTTTTGTTACTGTGATGCAACGTCTTGGTCAAAACTCTATTATAACAATAAAGAATACATCTGGGTGTCCCAGTCTTCCAGTGATATAAAATGCACTCTATGTAATTAGTTTAATTATGGCCCAGAACAATTGTTACATACATATTGTCTTCTATCAAATAAGCACAAAATGATATTGTTGCCATGTTATCTTGACTATAACCAGAACAACATCATTGATTATTTGTATGAATATTGAAGAAACAGCTTACTTTCCACGGACATGCAAATTATTATGGTCATGCAAATAACCCCTGTTGGCTGTAGCTAACTTTGTTGTAACACTGCACAACCTCTTATTGTGGAGGTCAGACGTCTTGTCTCCCACTACAAGTCAGTGGTGATATATTTTTTAACCACTGAGGCTCTTTAACTAACCTTAACCGAGAGGTTGCCTGAACCAAACATTAACCAGAGAATTGGCAGATGCTCATAAGAAAAAAGCTCATAAGTCATACAAATTCTGAGTGAAGGAGGGGCTACAAATGTGTACACATGTGAGTTGTAGGCAAGTTGAATGGCTGGTGGTACAAACTCACAGGACTTTGATACCGGAGACGTGGCATCCTGAGTGCTGTTTGTGATTAGGTTCAGGCAACAAAAGCACTTTGGTTAAGGTTAGGGAAAGATTGCGGTTTCGGTTAAATGCCAATACACATGCTGTGTCCTGGTGACGTTTGTAATATTTAATCAAGGACACAATCTTTCCCTAAGATTATCCAAGTGCTTTGAGTGGCAACCCATAACAATGAACATCTATATTATGAGCAGGTATCATGCTGCTACAGCAGACATTGTAGGAAAAGAAAATCAAATAAGTTGTATGAAAAAGTATTTTTTTCTAAATTAATTTTGATATTTTTGTTATTTTTCACGACATCATATATTACTGAAAACTGAATGAATAATTACACAAACACACTATCGGAATACGCAAACATTTTCAGAAATACGTCGTACATAGGCGATAAGTTCTACTGAAAGGAATGTATACTGATGCTGTTATGATTAAGAGTAATGACATGAGAAGAGAGAGAGGCAGAGAGATGACGAGTGGGAGAGGGAGGGGGTGAGTAATTTATACCAGGAAGTAATTATGTAAATTCTAAGCCTTTTAGTTTACAGTCCAGCCATAAACCCACTGTGATGTCTGGCTTGCAATAAACATTATTTATTTCTTTGTTTATTAATGCTTCCACTGCTACTCCTCCCCCATGTCCCTGTGTTATTCTTTAAAAGAAAGAAACTAATACAAAACCCCACTGACCGAGAGGCCCAACTACGTTTAATGTTGAAATATCGGGTCCAAGTTTAAAAGCAAAAATAAATAAATAAATGGAAAGGGGGTATGTTAATGTAATTATTTTTTATGAAAAAAACATGAGTCCTTGATGTGGGCTTGTCACATGTGGTGTGATGTGTTTTCTGTTTGTGGAATGAAATGCTGAGGTTTCAAAGCGGGTATTAAACAGACAAAGAAAGTGAAATGTTAAAAGTCCAATAATTTTTATTTAGAAAATGGGGAGAAAATCTTATCTTGTATACATCAACTCAGCTCCCAGATACGAGAAGCAAAGGCAATAAGGCATTGTTCACAGTATGTTCAATCTACTGTATTTGGTCTTAGACTACATCCAAACTATGCTGACTGAAGCTGGAAATGCATTTTATTCTGATAATTCTCACACCCCAAAAAAGCCAGCCTCCATTTTAGTGTGGAAGAGGAAATCAGAGCTTTTGGAGAGCAATGAGGCAAGCCTGCTGTGTGGCAGTAAAGTTAGGAGGAGTGCTTTCTCTCGTTGTTTACCCGTGAAGTATTTGCACTCATGTTTGCTCAACGTAAAGCAAAACATAAAAACTCCTGATTAAAAACTTTTAGCTTTATTTCAGTAAATTCAGATCAAGTAACGAGTGTTTGCCTGAAGGCTGCGATTCTCAGCAGAGGTTAAAGTCCGCGGAGACCCGACAGCTTGTTTTCAACTGTCAGAGAGGCAGGATTCCTTAATGACATGCTGTATCCCATCCTAACTGTAACATCCTCCCCACAGGGTAAATAAAAGCTCAAAGTTAATGTGTGTGTGTGTGTGTGTGTGTTTGTGATCAGAAAGAGATATATGATCTGTCCTCCTCAAAGGAAAGAGCCTCTGGTGATGTACACGCACAGCTCATGTGTTCAGGCGAGAGAGAAATACAGAAATGTTCACGTGCATGAATGAAAGTGTAAGTGTAGGTATTTATGTATAAGTGTGTGTGTGTGTGTGTTAGTCCACATGTACAGGAACAGCAGATAGCCTCTGTGTTTATTTAGTTTGAGGTGACAGCAGGAAGGAAGGCAGGTTAACGAGCTGCCGGCTCCAGGCACCAAAGCACATGGTGGTTACGCAACCCCAGCCAACTCCACTTTCTCACACACACACACACACACACACACACACACACACACACGCTGATAATGCACTCACCTGGGTGGAGGAACAGACGCATTCACAAGCACATTGAAGCCAGCTGAATGGGATTTCAACTCTGCACAATGCTTACACAAAACACAACAGCATGGATGGTCACTCTAAAGGCTTCAGTCATGAAAAAATGTAGAGAATGGCGTTACTAAAGTCGGATTTGTGCCTCCTGTCGATATGGTCTGGTGCTGCTCCTGTAGACGCCTCAGATGTAGAAATGGATTTTTATCGCTTTTGATTTGACACGGCAATAGTAATAGCGCCATCGCAACACTAGATAACAGTCAATCAATCAGTATTACATACCCTAAATGATTGTGTTTACATTCTCACAATAAACGCTCAATGCCATGAGAGGTAGAAATCCTCCGGTTTTGACTTACGCCATGTGCGTTCCAATCTCCTGCAGGCCTGCTTACAGTAAGAGCACGTTTCTTTAGTAAACCACGGTATAGGTCTCTTTGACCGTCTTGACTTTGACATCTATCATAACAAATCATTCAACAGTATAATATGTTTGCATGTATTAGTTTCAACAAGCCTAATTAGGCAAATTTATACAAACCCCACCGTATTGGCTGAGATGACACCAAATATCCCCAGTGCTTCAAAATGACTCAACAGTTACATTCATGTGAGTGCTGCCAACACAGAGACACTGGCTGGTAGGCGTGCACTCATACATTCTCACATGTATACACACAGAGCTGCACATGTGCACATGCTCGCTAACATGTCTACCAGGTGCAGCATCTGCGATTGTATTTTGTGCTGCGTTGAAACGTCTGACCTGTGATTTATTGACCTGAAGGCAAAATGCAGAGAGAGGGACAAAAAGAGACAGACAGAAGTGGTGGAAAACAAAGAAGTATGATTCATAAATATATATATTTGTGGGGTTTTGTGTGTGTGTGTGTGTGTGTGTGTGTGTGTGTGTGTGTGTGTGTG
>JAVQJF010124692.1:0-14626 GCA_036023855.1 Gadopsis marmoratus | reverse complement strand
CTGTTTTTTTTTTTTGTTTTTATTTTTCTACATTTTTATTTTTGGGGGGTTTGGACATTTGACATTGGGAGTTAGGAGCCGTGTCGGACATCTGAAGATGCTTCAGACGGACTGAGAGGCTTCTCCTTCTCCGCCCTTCGGGATATTAAAGGAGGACGTCCAGCTGTGTGTGTGTGTGTGTGTGTGTGTGGTTTTTGATTTTTTTTGGGACATGGATTAACGTTTAAACCTGTAAGCACTGTTCTCTCTGGAGGGGACCAGACGCACGTCTCCGGAGCGCAGCGCCTTCTGTCCAATGAAATATCTCCCTTCCGGGTCAGTAAGTACGCGGATCGAGCTCAGCGAGACCAGCGACAGTGACGAGCCTCGTCCCGGCGCCGCGGTCTCTTTGTTGACCCCTCTGGACCCTCTTCGGCAGGCAAAGCGGCTCCCTATCCGAGTCATCAAGATGTTGACGGCGCACACTGGACACTTGCTACACCCGGAATATTTGCAGCCCCTGACGCCCGCACCAGTCAGCATAGAGGTATTTATTATATTTATACATATATTATAATTTATGGGGGACTGTTTTTGCTCTGCGGCGTGGTGAACATGTGAATATGTCCCTGTTGCATAATGCCATGCGTTATGATGACAAAGGCAACATTTAAATTCCTCAGCAGAAGAGAAAGAATGTCTCCCACCTTATATTTAACTCAGAAAGTAATGAAAATATATAAAATGGCTACAGATATATCTTTCATCAAGTAATGTAAACTTAATTATACATTAGAGCTCAATCAAATAGTCCATTGACAGAAAATTAATAAGCTGCTTTTTAATTTTTTTTAATAAACGATGCATTGTTGACAAAAACAAGTAGGACTGCAACTAATCATCATAATCGATTAATCCACTGGTTCTTTTCGCGATTAACAGTTTCGTCGTTTATGAAATGTGGGAAACAAAAATCCCCTTCACCCAGAGCCCAAGGGGATGTCTTCAAATGTCTTTTTCTGTCCAACCAAAAGTCCAAAACCCCACATACTCGGTTAACAACAGAAAAGCAGGAAATTCTCTTACTCTGAGAAGCTGGAACCAAAGAATATTTGGCATTTTTTCAAATGTCTTTGCTTGAAAAATGGCTGAAGTGATTAACCGATTTGATAATTTGGTAATTAATCATTTTAAATGATTCATCAACCAATCTTCTGATGCTCTAAAACCAGCAATTTGAAGACGTCCCCTTGCATTCTGGGAAATCATGTTGGGCATTTTACAGACCAATGTATTGATAGAGAAAAAATTTAAATTTAAATAATCCTAAATTAAGAATTGCGAAAATAGCTACATTTACAAGCCTGCAGTCGACCACAGAGGACTAACTGTCGCCTTGTCTGGGACACATTTGTTTGCATGAAAGCCAAAAAGGAAGTTAAAAAAGAAAATAATCACAGAGCTAATCAGAATCTATATTTTGTTCTAGCTGGACGCCAAGAAGAGTCCACTGGCCCTCCTGGCACAGACCTGCTCTCAGATCGGTAAACCAGACCCTCCGTCCTCATCCAAGCTGGGCTCCTCCTGCAGCCAGGGGGACAAGGAGCCCAGCAGTCGGTCGTCCGTCTCCAGCCTGAAGCTCGGGGAGCACCGCCCCTCCCTGGAGGACAAGTGTAGCTTCAAGCCCTACAACAAAGGCAGTGGAGACTGTCGCAGAGACGGAGTCACCAGCACCAACAGCGGCAGCGATAAAGTCGGGTTCAGGGTACCCAGCAATAATGTTATCACTAATGGAAATCCAACCACTGGCCAGCAGTCCTATCCACCCCATGCTGCTTCACCCAGCTCTAGAGCCAGCAGCGGCACCCCACCAGGACACGCTCAACAGCCGCCTCACAAACAGAGCCAGCCTACTGGTGGACAGCCCACGTCGCACCCCCAGACGCCAAGCGGGGAAAGTGCACATGAGCAGGGCAGTCCCACCAGCACGAGCAGCAACAACAGTCACCCCAAAAAGGACCCTGGTGCGAGTAAGACCGGCTCGGACAGTCCACACGATGCAAACTCCAGCCACGTTCGAGCCAGCACAAACTGCAGTAACGGCAGCTCTGATGGCGGTTCCAACCACGAGGGAGGTAAAGCGGAGTCAGCCCAGCCTAACCTCGGCCTTGGACGCATTACACCCATTTCTCCGTACAAGACCAGCCAGCCCCTCTTCCCCCTGCCCTCCTCTAATATGGGCTACCACGGATCTGTAGTGGGGGCTTACGCAGGCTACCCGTCTCAGTTTGTTCCCGGGCTGGATCCGACAAAGTCGAGCCTCAGCATGGGAGGCATGGGAGTTCCAGGAAAGCACCCGAGCTCCAGCCCTCTCACAGGCGCCTCCCCTCCTTCCTTCATGCAGGGTTTATGCAGGGACCCTTACTGTCTAAGCTACCCAAGCATGTCCCATCTAGGTGGAAGCAACTGCAACTCCTGCATCCACGACCCTTCCTCCACCCTCAAATCAAACTTCCCATTGGTGTACCCCTCCCACCCGCTCCACTCCCTCCACCAGAGCTCTCTGTCGTCCAGCGTGTCCTCCTCCCTCTCGCATCCCCTCTACACGTACGGCTTCATGCTCCCCAATGACCCGCTGCCTCACGCCTGCAACTGGGTCTCAGCTGGGGGGCCGTGTGACAAACGCTTTGCCACATCAGACGAGCTCTTGGCTCACCTCCGCACGCACACAGCGCTGCCTGTGGGGATGGACAGTAAGCTGCTCTCTGTTTCCTCCTCTGGACCTGCCCCCTGCCACCTTCACCTCCCCCACCAGAGCAGTCCAGGCTCCATGCCCAGCTCCCTCTCCCTCAGGGCTCCCCCCAGCCTGGGTTTAGCTCGCTATCACCCCTACGGCAAGGTCCATCTGCCCCCTGGACCCTCCTCCATCTCCCTGCACTCTCTGCCCAATACAGGCCCCTACTACCCTCATTATGCTCTCTACAGTCAAAGACTTGGATCTGCATCTGCTCTGGGCTACCAGTGATACACCACCTACTTACATGTTTAAAGAAAGGGTTTGATATTTTGGGAAATACGTTTATTGCTTTCATGACGGCGAGTTAGATGAGAAGGCCGACTCTCCACTCCTATCTTTCTCTAAAAATGAAACTACAGCAAGCAGCCGGTTAGCTTAGCTTAGCAGAAACACTGGAAAGATGGGGAAACAACGAGCCTGGCTCTCTACAAAGGTAACAAGACCCGAATACTAGCACCTCTTAAGCTCACTAATTAGCACGTTATATCGTGTTTGTTTAATGTAGTGTAAGAAGGACTATTCGCGGTTTTACAGAGAATGAGATGGGTCTCCCAGGCAAGATATAGTCCATCACACAACCTCTGGTAAATTGATGATTTTACACTTTCTTTTTTGTAAGTATTAACCAAACGAGATATAACGTGTTAATTAGTGAGTTTGAGAGGTGCCAGTAGACAGAACCTGTTACCATTGGACAGAGCCAGACTAGCTGTTTCCCCCTGTTTCAAGTATTTCTGCTAAGCTAAGCTAACCTGCTGTTTCCTGAAGCCTTATATTCCACAGACAGATGCAAGAGTGGTATTATTCTTCTCATGTAACGCTCTGCCCAGAATGCCAAGACTCGCATTTTCTAAGATGTCAAACTATTACTTTAAGCTCGCTCTTAATTGAAGCAAGTTGCTGCTTCCTCAGCAGACTGACTGAAGACTGGATTCAAGTGAAAGTAGGATGGGAGCGCGATGCCTTGGATTTGACTTGAGTGCATCCTCACACTTTCTTTATGCATTATACGTGAGATTTGGCATTTCTAATCAGGCTACACTCCTAAACATCAGGGGACACATGTGGCTCTTGCATGTCTGCACACTGCTGGGATACCGTTGCAACAGACATGACTGCCCTTAGGTGACTCTAGCCACCCCGTGGGCTTTGCAAATTGATGGTTGGAACGCTGTGTAATAGCACTTGGATGTTCACGGGTTCACGCTGCAAATGATGATGATTTGGTGCAGGAGAATGTAGTGTGTGCAGGGATGGCACTAAGCTGCACCCGTGGACCGATGCAAGTCTGGCCACAGTCGCTTTCTCCCTGCAAGAGATGCATGTAAGCTTGACACGGGATGCACACTTAAGTGTTTATTCGGCCCCCATGGTTTGTGATGACTTCTTTTTGGTTCCTTACGTTTTGTATATTCCTACTGAGAAGTTGTATTTATTTTTTACCGGGGTGATTCTGGCTTTTGTGTTTACCATATAAATCAATGCTCCTTTTAAAATCCTCTGAGCAGACATGTGAGAAGCCAGATGACAGATGTTGAATATGTCATCTCTCTCTCTCTCTCTCTCTCTCTGAACTCTTCTGCTTTTTGATTTTTTTTTTTTTTTATTTTCACAGCAAATCAATAAAAATGAGATGTAATATTTTTTTGTAAAATTGGTGGTACCCTGTGGTGGTATCCAGTCAAAGTGGGAGGGGGGAGGTCATATTTTGTTAAATAAATCACACTGAAGATGTATATTCTGTTGTCTTCATTTCTATGGTTCGGCTCAAATGACAGGAGATACTGTGATCATCAAGTGGCCATTCCTCTTATGAGCTTTATTCATTTGTATACAGCGTATGAGTTTAACAGCAACCAACCAAGTTCAACTGCTCTTATTTGTTCTGTCAATGTAATAACAATCAGATTTTCGAGGATTATCTCGGGTGCGTTGAGTTCAATCTGTTGCAGTTCTTCATTGTAATTTGACCCTTTCTCATTTACATCAGTTTAGAGAGGATGTGATATTTCTTATCTCCTAAATTCTTCTTGACCATTTTACAGAACTCATCCTTTTAGGCTTTGAACTTCGCTGTCTAGATCTTTTTTTTTTCCCAGTCTTGACTCAACTAATTCTGCCACTTTTCACATGAACAACCGATGCCTTCCAGGAGAGACTGTGTGAAAATGTGGGCCTTTATCCCTGTATTTAAGCAAATATCACGTATCCCCTCTCTCCATGACGGCCCGGCTTTTCACTCCACCTACGAATGAGGCTGTTTGAAACGACTATAAACACTTCATACGGCCTAAGGGGGGAAAGAGGTGAAGTAGTGAAAGGAAAATGTAAACCTTTGTCAGACTGGGTCTGATGCTGAGTGGATTTGTACCAGTGGTTTTTCTTCCTGTGAATCAACATGATTGATGACTTTAGGTGTGCTTTACTTCCGCTTATTTTTCCCCGTGTCATATATGCAGACCACAGGGATACAGCTCACATGCCTCTGTTCTGCACCAAAATTAGCGTCACCTTAAAGCAACAGCATCCTTATTTCATGCTCGTGGATTTTGTGTAACGGTCATGGTTTGAAAATAAAACAAAAATCAGTGGACACAGAGGCAATATGGAAAAGTCAAAGCTATCTGGATGTAAGGTATACACGGTGGAGGATCCTGATAAGCATCAGAGTCACTTCCCGTATGTGTTCGAGATGAAGTCCTGACAGTTGCTCACGTTACCGCGGCTGCCGCATGATTGGCAGCGGTAATATGCCACTTCCTAGCAACATGACACTGTGACACTCTTGGCGAAGTATAGATGACCCACGCTGGTCAATCACAACTCTGACAAGGGACCCACAGGGGTCAAAACAGCCCGTCCCTGCTGTAACAAGAGAAAGTGCTCCTGTTTCAGTGGACTGAGATGTTGCGATGGGGTGTCTGAGTTCGGCAGGAGGGCATGAGATCCTGAAGGCCCACTCTGGACGTCTCACGTTGCCAGATATGGCCCAGAAACACTTAGTTTAATAAGTTGAGTGCTGTCACACACTCCTCACAGTCAATGCCAGTGTTGTAGTTGATCTTGGATGATATTTTGTGTACCAAAGGGAGTTTTTTTTTTTGGGGGGGGTATAGTGTTGGATTGGGATGCCACCTATTGGTGACCAAGGAAACCTGTTTGTCATCTAAGTTCAATCAGTTACAGCATGTCTTGTTTGTTTCTGTTAATGTAAAACATCACCTTTCCCAGGTACTACAAATGAAAACCAGCCTTTTGGCTAAATCTGACATAGTTACATCATATTGGTGTTAATTCATGTGTCCCTGATAAATGAGTATAAATATTTTATATTTTAGATATTGTGGGGAGGGTGGTGCACATTTTAGCCTCTCTAGTTGCGGCTCAAGGAAAGACCATCTCTGCCGGTCTGTCTTTCCTCAACTTTGGTCCACACTGAAATTTTTCAACTACTGAATTGCATCCCATCAGATTTTGCACAGACATTCGTGGGTCGCAAGCAATGAAGCCCACAGATTATGTGATCCCCCGACTTTTCCTCTAGTGCCACTATGATGTTGACATTCATTCGGTTCAAAGTGAAATGTCTCAACAACTATTGGAGGGATCGTCATGACATTTCTTAAGGGCTAGTAATGACTTGAGTTGTAGTCACCAAGTTGAATTTGATACCTTATGACCCATGAGCCTTAGCTGTGTTCGGTGCTAGTTAGCAAACCATAGCATGCTAATGCGCTAAACTAAGATGGTGAACATGGTAAACAAAATACCTTCTAAACATTAACATGTTAGCATTGTTATTGCTAGAATTTAGCTCAAAGCAGAACTGTGCCTACGCCTCCCAGAGCAGTTAGCATGGCTGTAGACTTCTTCTTTTTTGTTAAAAAGTGAAATAAAAGGTTCAGCCTCCATCCCCACACCAGTCATTTTCATACAGTCCCTTAGCAATTACTCATTCATGCAGGCAATATCTGATTTCTTTATTTTCAAGCCTCAATTATTCCCTTCTTTTGATTCTGGCACAGCTCTTATTTATACAGGATTTAAGCTGACTGCTTATTCATGTTGTTTTCCTTCAGTTCTATTAGTTGCACACCTCAGAGCGGCCCAGCACATCCAATGAAGAAACTGGGAACCACATGTTCTGCTCAAAGGGGCGGTTACTTATTCCCTATTCTCACCCATGTTTCCGCAGTCAACCAAAGGTTTCATCCTTCACATAAAAACGCTGCTTTCCTAATCTCTTGGTTACCACAGCCCTTTTTATTTAGAAACTCTAAATTAAACCCAGAGTGTAGAGGACATATTTTTGCTGTAACATATATAAAGTCTCTGGGTATTGTTCTTGGAGGTGAAGGCTGTCTCCCTGGTTGGTCCGAGTGAGTCCTGGATGCAGCTTGACAGCCACAGTGATTAATGATGACAGACTGTGGAGCTGCTCCTTCATCACATGACAAGCCTATAACCTCTCTATCAGCGTAAATCAGTGTGAAAAGGTCGAAAGAAAAGAGCGAGGAATCTCCCTTTGCCCTCAGAGATAGTGAAATTTTGTTTCTTGTATTAAAAGCAAGAAATTAAGAACATCTGCCATGATACGTCCTCTCAATAGACTGTGAGTAACAGATAGCAGACTGCTTCCCAGAAATAGACTCCTCTGCTTTCATTTTGCCTCCTCTCCAACTTTATCACTCCATCCATCATCCTACTATGTGGGCTTTTCAAGTGGTCCAAAAATAAAGAGGACACAAATGTCAGCCATGCTATACTGTTGTTTCAAAACCACCCTAAACCCATAACTTACATCCACCCTCTCAGAGTGGGAGAAAAGTTGAAAATACACTTTTCTCGCTTGCAGAAAAGAAAACACTCCACAAAACCACTTTCAAACTGAGCTGCGCACAATATGTTGACCCACTGCAGCGCTCATATGTTAAATTACCCACATCCAACAATAAATTAGCCTTAGCAGGTATTTTTATTTCTAAAAAAGCCACCTCTCTTTCCTCATGTAAATAAAAAGAGAAAATGCCGACAGAGGGAGTTTAGTGGTGTACAAGAGGGCAAACGCAATTATGGTTACTTTGCTAATGTACATGGCCCCAGCTGGATTTGATCTGGCTGTGCTCTGAGGGCTCCTAGCTCAGTTGTCAGCTCTCATGCATCACAGACCCGGTGCTTAACGGAAAAACGTGCTTTGGCAGCGACCAGCAGAGGCCTGGAGGCCAGCGGGTGCTGGTGGGTTAGCCACATGCGGGGGGTGACACCATCCCAATTCCTTCCGCATCTTGATCCTCACGGTCACATTCTCTCATTCCTTATGGTTTTTCACCCTGCTCATGAATGTAACCGCTGTAATTGGCCAGCGTGACCCAGAGCAGACGCCACGCCACAGACTTGGGAGGTCAGAGAAAAGGCTCCAAAATACACACACATGGACGGCAACGGAGAGAAAGAAAGTACAAAGCGGAATGAGAAAGAGATGCTTGCATGGAAATAAGCGCACATGATTTCTCAAATACAGTCATTAAGGAGGAAATGTTGTTTTTCAGGCTGTCAGGATGATTAATGAGGAGCAGAAAATCCACTCAAATGCTGTTGTTTAGTCTAACCAGCAGACCTGATCTCTGCCACTAACCTAGAACAGTGTGTGTTCAGTGTGTGTGTGTGTGTGTGTGTATGTGTGTTGAATTGCTAAAACAAATGTTAAAAAGCTAAAGAAAATGTTAAAAAGCTAAAAAAAAAAGGTTGAAATCTAAAGAAAAGAAAGGAAAAGCTGGAGAATATGCTATAAAACAGTAATGTAGTATGTGTGTGGCAAAACTCAACATGAATCGTTTACTGTGCGTCATTCTGGTAACAATTAATAATAATAGTATTTAACGAGAACACTCTAATTCACTAATACTACCCCTAAACAGCGATTATCATAGCTTAGTACCCGTAACTAGTCACGACAGACCTCTAAAAGATTTTGGAGGGTCTTGTATTTTATTTAGCGTTTCCAAAACCAAAAACACAACATTAAAAGAGTAAGGGATGGATTAACTAGTGTGTTTATCTGCGCTAACGTAAGCTATCGTTAGCATGAAAACAAGGCTTAAACATTAAAAAGTCATCTGAGGGCAGCGATTTCAACCAACTCATGGAGCTAACATTAGCTTTCCGAGCTAGCTAGCTACAACTGATAAAAATTGCTAGCAACAGTTGACATTTCAGATGGTAAATATTGATAGTTGCCTTCTAGAAATGAGAAGCCTGTTTTTGTCTCTCTCTGTCTGAAATAAAGGTCCCACTGTTTCAAATATTATTAAGAATTTCTAGTGGTGAACCTGTCACCGTTATCATTGACTGGCGTAGCAACAGTCATGAAGGGGGCTGGGGGTTAGCAATAGGGCAATATCAAAACTAATTTAAGTTATATGGCCTATTTAAGTCAATAATTAAAAATGTTTCCTGTAATTTTAAATGTCAGTTTCTGATGAAAACCAATCTAAGACATATTTTTTTGGTTTCCTTCACATGCACCACATTCATTCAAAACTAAATTTTCTGCTGTGATTGATCACCTGATCTACAGTGCAAGTGTCAACACATTCTGCAAAATTAGCTTTCTTTGTGAGTTTTCCAGCTCGTGCTGTGCCAAAGTCCTCAGAAAACTCCAGATGTTCCTCAAATCATGCTGGAAGGCAGATAAGGAATCGGCTTTCAACAGATGTCTTGTGCCTGGACTCAGTGATTTAGTAGCTGTGAATGATGAAACAGTGTTTCAGTGTCTCACAGCCTGACTGGCTTTAATCATTATGCAAGCAGCTGCAGATCTGGGTGACGTAATGTCACTGGATGGGAACGAGAATGAGATGGTACTTTAGTTTTTACATCGTTTGTGTCTTTGGATATTTGATGTATTTGGACGTGTTTGCTGAAGCATGACATACAATCACTGGACTATGGAAATGAAACACACAAGAAGTTGGGCTGCAGCTAACTATTAACTATTATGCAGCTAACTATTATGCGGGTGAAAGTTCACTCTGAACCCTGGAAATAATCCATGAGTTGAAAGCTCTGCTGCTAGCGTCGCTTAAAAGTCTAATGTGGGCCACACGAAAAGTAAAAACCTGTGAACACACCGTTTCAGCGGATGCGGGGAGTCAGCGTGACGAGTGTTGCGGTCAGCCAGGAGGAAGAGGTGTCTGACAGCACAAATGACTGACACAAACAGTAAGGGAGTTGGACAGATGAGAGGCACAGGCACCGGGAGTGGGGGGCGTATGAGGGTCAACACATCGCCTGTGCAGCATTGAGTGTGGCCCAGCAGCTGTATGCATAGGGGAGCCTTGGCCTCCTGCTCTGCATGTCAGGGGCCATGATTAATGACCCGCGGGCCTTGCTCTTTACCCCTCCTTCGCCCCACAGAAGTCACTGCAGCCACCGCTCATTTAGCTAATGGACACGGGCACGGACAGACAGACAGACAGACAGCCACGGGACACGAGGGGTTTACATACGAGTGCGCATACGTGCGAAATGAAAGCAATTTCCCTCTTACAAAACGGCGCTTTTGCAGGCCCCGTGTAATTTCAGGGCGAGAGCGATGATTTCTTAGATTGCTGTGTGCACGGCTGTGAGCCTGTGCAGTGTCGAGGCTGAGAGGGTGCCCGTGCCTGTGTACCGTTTCCCAGCTTGTCAGGCAGCTGTCGAGGAGTGATTTATGACCACTAGACTCCAACCTGTCTTCACTGCCAGCTCAGTATTGTTACAACTGACAGCTAATGAGGCCAGACATGCTTTCAAGCAGAGCACTTAACAGGACTTCAATCTTCCCCCGTCACAAGTACCATTTTTGCACTCTCTCACACAGCGCCCTCCTTTCTCTATGCCTTCCTTGTTCTCTGTCTTTCTGTGGTGGAATATCTGACAGGCACTGAAAAGACTTCTGCCTACCGAAGGAGATGTTTCTCAGAAGGCAACGGCAGCAGAAAGACTCCTATTTTTCCACACACACACACACACACACACACACATATTGGCAGTGGGCATCCGCTAATGCCTGATTTAATCCAAAAATCAACCCTTTTCACCAGGTTTTAAAGGAATAGTGAAATTTGCCTATTTGCTAGAGTTAGATGAGACGATCGATACGACTCGCATGTCTGCACGCTGAATGTGAAGCTACAGCAAGGAGAGGGTTAGCTTAGCTTAGCATAAAGCCTGGAAACAGGGAAACCGCTAGCCTGGCTTTATATAAATGTAACAAAATCCACCTACCAGCACCTCTAAAGGTCTTCCAGTATTTAAAATGTATACTACTTTATACTTTCACATATATTTGAGACTTTGGTTCTTCTAAAGAACTGTTATTTTGTACTTATAATGAGTAAAACAGTCATTTTCTTGAAAAAAATGCTTAATTTAAGAAGTTCCAGACAAAATATCACTATACACTTCTGTAGTTTTACTTAAGTAAAATTTTGAATGCATGACTTTTACTTGTAATGTAGTACTTTAAATTGTGGTATTGCTAGTTGCTAAAATCACAGGCTTTTACACTTTTGTACTGATTAAACAAATGAGATGTAACATGTTAATTATTGAGCTTTAGAGGTGCTGGTAGGTGGATGTTTTTATCTTTGGACAGAGCCAAGCTAGCTGTTTGCAGTTTTATGCTAAGCTAAGCTAAATTCAAAATTTTAAACCTGCATCTTAGCTGGATACAGTAATTTGAAGCAAAATACTACATTAATGGAACATTTGTTGCATTTAAACTTGGATTTTTACATACAGATCAATAATCCATTCATATTTTCTGGTTACATTTATTTGGCAGTGTTGGAAAATAACTGACGACATTTTGCCTCAAGTTTGAGGTACTTTATGCTTTTACTCCACTACATTACAGAGGGAAATATAAAACATGTTATTGTGCTATAGATTAAACTATCCAACAGTATATAAATGTGTAAATAAAAAGTTAAAATGTGCTCCACCT
Organism: Gadopsis marmoratus; assembly: GCA_036023855.1. Taxonomy (NCBI): domain Eukaryota; kingdom Metazoa; phylum Chordata; class Actinopteri; order Centrarchiformes; family Percichthyidae; genus Gadopsis; species Gadopsis marmoratus. Next base: position 2,861 of record JAVQJF010124692.1, on the reverse strand, counting down.
GCATCAGTAATAATATTCCAATAATATAATATACAGTATATGTATATAACTCTCTGAAAAGGACCATTCTGCCTAACAGGTACTTTTACATGAGTGAAATCTTGAATGTAAGACTTTTACTTGTAGCAGAGTATTTTGAACAGAAGGGCATTGCTAGTTTTACTAAAGTAAAAGAGGTGAGTACTTTTTCCACCACTGTTATTTGGAGACAAACAAACTCTCCACGTCTCCCTGCGAATTAGCAGGCCGTATAAAAACAGAGTCTCAGGAAGCTTTTCCAACCTTTAACCCCTTGTTCCTTGTCAGCCATGATTAATGGCACACCAACTAGCTGCTAGCTTGCGGTGCCATTGTCTCCTGGATACTTAATGAACTCTGGCAGGTCTTTTGCCCATTTCACTGATGTGCTCATTAAATGCTGCAACAGTGACTCCTGGAGGCCGATGAAGGGAAAGAGAAAGTCTATGATGATATCACATAAGCCTTTCATTTACATTCTTAAGTAAACTGCACAGTCTAGGAACACAACTCATGGACATTTTCAAGTTTTATTCATTTAGGTTGCAGGTGTCTGGCCTCCGTTTGTGGGGAAACGTGTATAAAATGACGAGCAGATGTAGAATATTCCCAGTTGGTGGAATAGTGCAGCCATGGAGGGGGAAAAAAAAATGGAGCCTTGAGTTTGAATATTTCACTCGATGCAAACATGACATTGTCTTTGCTTCGCTAGGAAACAAATTGGCAACACACTGAACATTGATCTATTTTAGTTTTTGGAATAAGTCACACAGGACGTATAGCTTCCATGTAGCCTCAGCGCTACATTCAGATGTAAACTGCATGCATGTTGGCAGAAGGTACAACAGTTGCCTCTGAACTGAGCTGCTTCCCCCTGCGTCGTTGCTGCTGGTAATATATATCTGTAAGTTAAGATTTGGAAGCAGGCTCGTGTCTTTTCCACAGGCGGCGTTGCTGCTCGCTATAACCTCCAGCTCTCTGCCGCCCCCTGCTGGACGCGTCTCTCAAACGCGCCCCCGTTGTAACTGTTTTCTTGCCTCCGGACCGCCCGGCCCCGCCCCCTCTTCCCGGCTCCTCCTCCTCCTCCTCCCGCCGCGCTCCTCGCTTCCATCGAGCGACCTTTTCCCAAACTTTCCGTGCCGACGCTTCCTGGAGCCCCCGTGTTATGTGCGGCGCGAGATCCGCAGCTGGGACCGGCGGCGGCGGCGGCGCGTGAGATATGAAACATACAACATGGTCCTGACGACCGAGCCGGCGGACGGACCTCCGGCCCCGCTATCCGCGCCGGAGCAACTTTCCAGCGGGGACTCCCGGGGGACTCGGCCGCGGTGAGTCCGGATCCGATGGAGAGGAAGGGCCCGGGGTCGTTGTCCAACTCCAGCGGAGGCGAGTCGGGCCCAGCGCGTCCCGCCTTCTTGTCACGAAGCGGGACCCGCTGACTTTGAGTCGGAGCCGGTTATTGTGATGAATGTCCGACTGAAACAACCTGCCCGACTTGCGGACGTGTTGCGTTGTTGAAAAGTCGAGAGTGTTGCCCTGTAACCTGAAACTGTGCGTTCCAGGTCCGAGGCGGAGAGCGGGGCCGAGAGGAGGCCGAGGAGGCGCGGAGGGTCACCTGCAGACCCGCAGCGGTGCCTGGACACGGAGTCGGAGCCCCCAGAGGGCAGGAAGAGACCGGCAGGCCTGAGGTGAGGAGGGTCAACCAGCTGCTCACATAATGACTCTTAATATAACCTGCAATATATAGAAGATATATATAATATAACCTGGAATATATAAGCTATATATAATATAACCTGGAATATATAAGATATATATAATATAACCTGGAATATATATAAGATATATATAATATAACCTGCAACATATAAGATATATATAATATAACCTGCAATATATATAAGCTATATATAATATAACCTGGAATATATAACATATATATAATATAACCTGGAATATATAACATATATATATAATATAAGATGGAAGAGTCTGCTGAGTAATGGAGGCGTCAAGTAGTTTTCCATGCAAATGTTCCTGTTCCAGCTCCTCGCAGTCCAGTCCAGTTCCGCCTGTCTCAGTTTTAAGTCACTGTGAAATTAACTTTTTTTTTTTTTACTTTTGCACAGTTTGTCAGACACAGAAAGACATTTGAAGACTTTGGACTTTGGACTTTTCTAACAGTCGATTTATCCACCAGTAACTAATTGGTAAATTCAATGTTATTAATACTTTTATTTAAGTGAGAGCGTGTGTGTGTGTGTGTACAAGAATAATAATACAGACAGTTTAAGTGTGGACAGAAAACACACACACGCGTTAGACATTAGCTTCAAGTTAAGAAAAGCAATTAGAAAAGGGGAATTTCACGCCTTTTGAGTTTAGGCTGTTAAAATTAAACCTTTTCAGATGAATCTGTCATGGAAACCCAGAGACCATTAAACACGATTTGTTTCGCTGAAGTTCGTCAGCGGGACGTTACCATCACCTTCCAACCACGGCGCTATAATCCCACCTCACTCCAGAGTGCTGTTTGCAGATCATGCTGTTGCTGCGTAAGTCGCCATCACATAATAACCACAGCCGAAAGCAAGCGCTGCCAAATGACGCATGTGCACCTTTATGACGGGTAACATATTACTGTGTGGACCAGTAATACGTTATATTATCGGCTGCAGTTGCAGCGTAATATACGTGTCGCCTGTCCTCCTGTCTGGTGTTCAGTTCAATTCAATTCAATTCAATTCAATTTTATTTATATAGCGCTATATCATAACAGAGTTATCTCATAGCACTTGTTAATATAGAGCAAGTCCAAGCCAACTCTATATGTACAGACCCAA
>JAVQJF010124688.1:0-53513 GCA_036023855.1 Gadopsis marmoratus | reverse complement strand
TGCGATTGACTGGCGACCAGTCCAGGGTGTTTCCCTGCCTCTCGCCCAATGTTAGCTGGGATTGGCTCCAGCCCCCCCTGCGACCCTTCGGGATAAGCAGTCTGGTTAATGAATGAATGAATGTCTCAAATGTATAAAAAGAAACTGGAAAAAAAAAGAAGCTGAACCTGAATGCCTGCCATTCAGAGAGATGATGAGAAATATGAGCAGAGGCCTGCATCAGGCTGTATAAATCTGATTCAAGATCTAGATTTGATATTTTAGATTTCTGCTATTGGTTCTTTTCCTTTAACAAGTGTTTGCTTTACTGCCATTTCTAACAGGTGATAACTAACATAATGCATTTTAGATGATTTATTTGAAGTGGAGGGTAAAAAAGCACTTTCTTTTCCAGACACACCGTCACATCCTGACTGGTTTCACAGTGAATTGGATTTTCATGGATTTTCATTAATGTTAAATTGGGGTTGAGATATTGTCAAATAGAGGTAATTAAAGTCCAAAAGCCACATACTGCTCTGATTCTGAGACTAATGAAAGATTTATATTCTTTTCATCACATGTTGAAATGTTTCTTTTTAAATTCAATCTGCAGTGAGATCGGCCGTGTAATGGCTTCTGTGGAGGCTGCATTGTGTGGACATCTTATTAAGGTTTAATAGCTCCATCCCAAAATATCCTGTTGTCCTGAAATAGGAGAAATTGATCCTGTTTTTTTTTTAAATTTAATTTTGGTTTGTTTAGTGGTCAGATTGCAGAAAGGAATTTTACACAAGTACATTTTCTTTCCTGCCCTTTGAGACATTTCTCAGCTGCAGTCATTCTTCTTGTGTTATGAATATTTTACTGCATGCACAGTGGTTTGTTAACTGTTCACCTTGTAAAATACAGGAAAGGGGTGGTATTGATGTTAAAAGATTTCAGTTACTGTGTGCCAGACCACTAGGTTTTATGCTGCTTCTGTGTTTTGTTCCGCCATCGGGCCACCGTTCGTCCTGTCCATGTTTGAGTTTACAGGGAAGCAGAGGCAGAAAACTTCACTTTGAATTTCTGTATGACACAGTTGTGTTCATTTCTGTCTGGTTGAATTGCTGCAACTCGAAACTGACAGTTTTCTGCAGTTGAAGTCTTTCCACTCTAGACCTCCCTGACCTTTCTTTTGCTATGTTTTAGAGCCACGTTTACTTCCACAAGCTAAATATCCAATGGTGCAATTCCACTGGGGATGGGGGAACATGTCCCCCTCACTTTTAAAAATCCCACTTTCATCCCCCTCACATTTATAGTTGCAAGTGGATTTCTCATTAAAACCCTGAACTGAGAACCCTGAGAGTTTAAAAACATTGATATTTTCATCTGAGTCACCTTGCTCTCACACAACTAAGCTTAAGGAGCAGCACAGAGGTCTTGGCAGTGTTTTCTTGCCCTTTGTTTCCTCTCTCATGCTAAATCCATGCTGGCCTATATATAGGTGGCGGTTGTCAGGGCTGAATGCAGCCTTAACACAGGGTTGAAAGAAGTACTTTCAGTTTCTCTATACACAGTTTTAGTTTGGCAGGTTGAATCAAATAATTAATCTGTATTTTAGTTTCAGTCAAAGATTTGGCAGTAAGGCACAGTTGTCTTTGTAGCAAAAATCAGAATGTGTGTGTGTGTATATATAGTAAGTGCAAATATAAATATTTTATAATGAAGAAATAAAGGATACTTTTTTCATGTTCTTAAACCAACCCTACAGGGTGTATAAATCTGCCTGCATTTCATTATACAAGAGCTCTGTGCCAATCTGCTCATTGATGTAGTCTGAGGTGGCCAATTTCCAGCAGATACTGATGAGATTGTAGGTGTGCTGTAGCTGCATTATTTGTCACACAGCTTTACGTTGCATACAATATCCCACCCAACCCAGATTGCCAAGACTGCAGGGATTTCAATTTCCACAAACTCCTGCCATATGGTGTTTGTCTAACATGAAGGGAAAGTCAATATGATACAGATACGTTTGTACCTATTTTAAACTACTGCAGTAATTCAAGGTCGATACACAAACCGATGGAGGAGCTGTCGTTTAAGATGAGAACAAAACTGAGAAGAGGAGATGCTGAGCGAGTTAGTGATGATATGAAAGGACAGAGTGAAGCCCATAGGGAATTATTGGACGGGCTGTTATAAAGCATTTGTACTGAATCAGGTTGTAGGAGGCCATTTAGAGGCTGCTGTCAGATTTATGAACTCCTGATCAAAGGTAGGGAATGGTGATGGCACATTAATTAGTTCACGGAGCAATACATCACTCAAAGAAGAGTCTAAAAAATGAAAGATGTCTGAAAAATTACCTGTTCTCAAGGACTATAAATAGGATTGCAGGGATGAAAACAGCAACCCCAGACCAGCCACCAGCGATTGGTTCTTTGCAAGAAGACCTACAAAACAGACAATACTGCAGCTCGATGGGAGATGTAACTCTTCCTGCAGTAAGCCACAAACTAACAGCAGCAAATAGTCATCCCCATTGACCTGTTTGTTTCACTGTACCTTTCTCTAATAGGAAGGGGCACCACTGAGAATGCCCTGGTTTCTGAACCTGTTCATCCAGTAAATCCTCATAAAAAACTACTGTATAGAGTAGAATAGGGTGGTGATGGTGGTGTAGCAGTGAGGATAAAATCTTAAGCGCCAAATGTTTATATGCACCGCCTGTGAAAGATATAGGTCGCGGACATACATGTGGGTGTATGGAACATGTGATTATTAAATGACTTCCATGTCTGCCTGAACTACCATGAGGCTCAGCTTTTAGCTTTAGGGTGGGGAAAGATCGTGGTTATGGGTATTGAGAATACAAACATTTATTGCAGGTCAGTGATGGAGCACAAACTCTGTTCTCCTGCAAGAAAGTCCGACCTGCTACACCCTCATCCACCACTCCTGACCTCAACGCTTTTACGTTTTGCCTCGCTACATAAAGAGCACAGTACTTCCTGCAATGGCAATGAATGTTGGCATTGGATGTAAATCTTGATGTGTGGTATTGACAGTGTGGCAGTAATTACTAGAATACTTGGTGGAAAATTATTTTTAATCACTTCACCAGAAAATCACTAGACATAACTTCTAAATGTATCTATAACAGCCAGTAAGGTGATCAGTGACCTGAGAAATCTACCTTTGGGAACTGTATGGTGGTCAGTGTATAGATCTCCATACTTTCTGAACTTAAACTGGATTATAATTTGGATCATTTTATTTCCAAATTGAAGCAGGCAGGGGCAGACATGACATGGGTGATTAATAAATACCTTTTATTAGGATGGCGGCTTGTTTAAGCTACAATTTTATTGTCAATGAATTATTAATATGTTGAAGTTATTGTAGTGTCTATAAAATATGAGCAACTAGTGACAAATGCTAGTTCAAAAGATATTGAATTTATGAGAGAAGCATTTGAGAAGCTGGAACCCAAAAATTGTTTTTAGTATTTTAGCTTGATAATTAATTGATAATCTGCTGTGTACTTGTTCATATAACAGTCAGATAAAAGAGGTAATGGATCATGGCGTAGGTACCTCCACTTACTGCAGATTTCAGCAGTTACTGCCTGAGGATAAAGTTCCAGGTAATGCTCCGACGACCTAATTGGCAGTTTGACTGACGGTTGCTGTGTGACCATTTCTACTGTTCTGAACTCAGCCTTCGCTCTAACTCACCACCTTGCTTTTCGAGGCAAACGTTCAAGTCTAACCACAGAAATCAGCAGAGGCTTGAAATTTGAGGCAGCATGGCATTGTAACAATTCCCTTTTGTCAGCAGAGCAGCCCAGCTCAATGCTGATTAATGAGGTGGGGTCAGAGCCTCTACAGGAGGAAGCCACCATTATCTCCGATACTGTGCTTGTGGGAATTTCTGAATGGAGGTGAAGTCAGGAAAGGCAATCAGTGTTAATCACAATGAAAGAGCACACACTTTGATCTAACCCCCCTCCTTCCCTTCACTCTTCATTTGTCTCTCTGGGGGGAACGGGCAAATCCAGCAGAGACTAGTTAGGCCATGTTTAGCTTCTCTTCAAGGTTTTGGCGATCATTATGCACTCATGAATACAATTAACAGTAGCTTTTGGACACTTTGTGAGGCTGGTTCTTTCAAATTGACGCAGTGAATGGAAGACCTCAAATTTCCCACTGATCATACAATAGCAACCAAGTGGAATGAAGACAATAATGGCAATTACAGTGATAATAAAGAATAAATCACTTTAATTGGTTATGGGATGCATACATTTAGCACCCATAAAACACAGGACACATAAATACAAAACTAACACCAAAAAAATACTCAGCCAATTAAAACAATTTTAAAATAAACACTAAGTTAAAACATTATGCAACTAATTATCTTTTCCTTCTAGAGTTAAGGAGGGAGACTATAATGGACGATCGGGTGCACAGTATACAGGATTGTGTAAATGTTCATATATCTTGAAAAACCTCTTTAAATAGTCGACACAGCTAGTCAGGAACCTTGTGCCTTGTTAATAACCATATCGTTCCTGTGTGTTATGTTTAGTCAAATCATTAGGTCATCAGCAGCAAGTCATTATGTGAGCATTTGAGAAATCTTTCAGATTTTCTAGGTTTTTGTGAGATGTGTTTGTGGTTTTGACTTTGCTGCTGTGCTGTTAAATATTTAAACATGCATGTTATCATTCGGATGCTGTTTGACCACAATTAAATGTATACTCTCTCTGTTTCATAAAATTGAATATTAAAAACCAATTTGATCCAATGCTGCACAGACAATAAGTTGAGTTTCATTTTGTTTCACCTCTTCACAGATAACACAGAGTACAGTGCAACCTGAAAGAGCCTCATTAAACTGCAGGGCTGGGTTTTCCTGCTTCTTTTGTTAACAGCATCCTTTCCCCATTCATCTGTTTCAGGACTCAGATTCACTTCACCGTGGCCATTGATTTCACTGCATCAAATGGTGAGTGTTTTGCCTCCCATCACCCTGTTCTGCCTCCATCTGTCCTCTGATGTATGAGTATGGTATTTTCCATGAATCACAGAGCGAGCTAGAGTTTTCTCCCTACTTGTAATATTCTCTCTTCTTCCTTGTTAAACTTTTTTTCCCATGGTAAATAAAGTAAAGGAAAAAAATACATATTTTGTACCAAATACAATGCAAACAATAGGTTGTTTACTTAAGAGCATGCCACAGATAGTACATGCTGTAGTTATAAGACGATGGTACATTCACAAACAAAATTAATCAATAAAAGAGTGAAGTTTTTAAATAAATGGGTAGAAATCAAACAATATTATCAATCGCCATGCTCTATGCCTCTCTAATCCTCCACCTAATGACTAACTCTGAAACAGACATCCAACCCTAACCCATGATAAACCCTGATCTCTAAATGTAGTATTTATCTATTTAGAGGTTTTGTCCAAATAGTCAGTGGTGGAATGTAACTAAGTACATTTTTGAGATACTTTACTTGAGTATTTACATGTTGTGCTACTTTTTACTTCGAGAAACAGACATTGCACTTGTCAACCCACTACATTTATTTGACGGCTTTAATTAATCACTTTGCAGATTCTGATTGTTAATACAAAATATAATTTACTTATAAATTATGTGTTGTACATGAAGCTACCAACAGCATGCTAAGTAATAATTAAAATGAGCTCAACCTTTAGCAGCTGTAATATTATTATGATGCTTACACATGAATGATCAAATAATACAAGATACTGTATATTATTCTGAAATGAGTACTTTTGCACTTTAAGTGCATAACCTTTATTTGTAACAAAGTATATCTATACTGTAGTATTGCTACTTTTCCTTCATAAAAGATCTGAACACTTCTTCCACCACTGCAAACAGTCAACCAGTGGCTTCCATATACATACAAACATTTCAATGTGGTCATTCTGAAGGTAGTTTATTCTCTGTGCTTCCACTGAACTACATGTAATACTTTGACTGTTAATGTATAAACACTGAATTCCAGGATTGCTAATAACCCAGATTGTCACATCGAGGCCCAGCTCTTATTCATTACATCTAACGTAGTCTTGGTTCATTCATGGTTCTCTGGTTGCAGCTGTCAGTTTGGTCTCACTTGGCATCACTGACTCCGACTTCTCTTGTCTTGGAAGGAAATCCATCCCAGTCCACTTCACTGCACTACATGAACCCGTACCAGATGAATGCCTATGCGATGGCCCTGAAGGCCGTGGGAGAGATCATCCAGGACTATGACAGTGATAAGATGTTCCCTGCCCTAGGTTTTGGTGCTAAGCTTCCCCCAGATGGGAGGGTCTCCCATGAGTTCCCTCTGGTGAGCAATCTGTGGGGGTTCATTTCAGACGATCAGGTTGTAATTCAGTATCAGAATTGTTCAGAAAGGTTCGCCTGACTCATGTGAAAATTATTTTTGCCCTCCCACTGGAGCTTATCTTTGAGTGTGAGCACTCGGTTTTTTATGCATCCTCCAACATGTATGGATAAGAAGGTTTCATGTTCAATATGGATGTGTGTATTTTGAGATGAATGCTGCTACACCTCTGACATGCATAATTCAGAGTGAATTCCATTTACCTTTTATAGTGCAAATTAGGTTCTGTAAGGCTGAAGGATTCTTAAATCAATTTGGCTTCTCTCAGCCAGCTAATGTGCTCTGGCTGCTGCATAGTACAGACTAATGAGGAGTCTGTCTACAGGGTAACGTCTGCATCACTCCATGTTTCCATTAAAATGTGCAAATTAAGATTCATCTCACCATATAATTGAAGCCTCATTCTTTCATGCTCTAGCCCTGTAACTGGGTTTAAAAGTAAAGTTGCATATCTCTGTGAATTATGTTATATACTGTATGTTTGGTTAGAAACTTGCCTTGTAGCTAGGGAAGCTAACCTTTTGAAGAAAAGTTTGATAAGCACATCTCTGGGAGCAAAGAATGTTTTCAAAATGTCATTCAGCTCTTAAAGAGTAACTCCACACCACATCTCATATGGTGAAGGAGCACTACTGCACGGACCTTTAGAGATTACAAGATATAAGTCTGATGAACCTGCAAACCCATGATCACAGCTGAACTGGGTGTGGAAACACCATGTGGTCACTACTAGTTTTTCATCTCTGTCCCCTCCAGTATTGAAACCCAGATGTGTGTTTAGCCTTCAAAGCTGTCTTTTGTCACACCAATATTCAGTAGAAACAAATATGGATACTGGTTTGGTCTTTTTCCCACATCTGTGTAATGCAGGATGGTAGTTTTCACTCACCAGTTAGTGTGGGATCATTTGAGTTCACTATAAAGAGTATAATAATTTGCATTAGACATTCAGAAAACACTACAAAGCACACTATAGATCAACTATATATTGAATATGTAACAATTTCAGACACAACTCCAGTTTTTGTGCTTAGCTAAGCTTTGTCCCAGATTCATATCTGTTGTGACTGCAAGGAGATTAAATCGATATCAATCTTATCATTTGAGATGGGAGAATATTATAAATAAGCCAGTTCCCTAATATGTGATGTGTGTTTAGAGACCAACGTAACAGCAGCTGAAAATTTTTGCTGACCACCCGTGGTTCAACTTCTCACTTTGCTGCAGTGATGTAGCAGTGTACTCCATGGTGTGTCAGTGCACTGTGACATCACTTGTTGGGTGTGGTTACAGATGTGACAGGGCGCACTTCTGACCACACCCAGAGGTGCAACAGACAGACAGAGACAGCAGTAAAACACTACTTTCCAGCCTGGAATTAAGTTACTCTTACACGTAATGGTACTACTGAAACACTAACTGTTGTTCACATCAACAATTAATTTTTATGTCGGTGCCGTTTTTTATTCCATTCTGACCATTGCAGTTTCTTTACCATTTTATTTTTTGTTTTTGTTTTTCTCAGAATGGCAACGTTGAGAACCCGTACTGTAATGGCATGGAGGGGATTCTCGAAGCTTACCATCAAAGCCTTAAGACAGTTCAGCTGTATGGACCCACCAACTTCGCGCCTGTTGTTAATCATGTGGCAAGGTACAAGCACAAACACATGTACTGGTGAACATCACAGGGCACAGTCGTCCTTTCTTTGAAAGTCACTCTGTAAAGAATCTTCAGAAGGTAGACACGCCATCAGATTTACTAAGACAATGAGTGATGTTTCTCTTTGAATTCAGCAAAACTAATGAAGGGACAGTCAGCAATCAGCTGCCATGCTGAGATGAACAGAAACAGTTACCAGGCATATGTGGGACCAGACATTTGAGTGCAGGTGCTACATTGCTTTTTGCCATCTAGTGTAGTGAGACTTTTAAGATAATGTGGCAGGGGACTGGATTCATGTCATGTAGCCTTTCAGCCACGTGCTGATGAGTCACATGGCATCGATAAATGAGCTGTAGTGTGGATGGGGATATCGCATGCTTTAATTTACACTTACAAACATCCTGTCACTGCTGGTACACAGCTGTACCACATTAAAAGCACAGCAGACCTGATTTGTTGAAAATGGCCTTCTTAGAATTGAAACGGTGATGAAATCAAAATAAGGCATAGGTGTACACTGTCTCACCCACGTCCTGCGTTTTAATAGTGCACTCACGCTGTGACTTAGGTCCCAGTAATGATGACTCATGACTTGGCTTGGACTTCAATATTAATGACTCACACTTGGTTTGTGCAATGTGGACCTGAACGTGAATTGTAGATTAGATTTTCAGCATTTACCTGTATTTCTGGTGTATTATCAATTATCCCATGAGGTAATGCTTTACTTTAACCCCCCCTCCCATTTAGCATTTATAAGCAGTATATAAATATTTAAATGGTCTAACACACTGTGATGTAGTTGTAAGCAGATTTAAGGATGTATTTATCAATGTACAGTATTTGTCACAATTATAACTTCTCTTATGAAGATGTATTTTGTATTATTGAACTGTGTTTTACTTATCTGATTATGCACCAGCCTCCACTTAAGGGTGTCCACAGGAGGAGTTATAGTATTTGACCAATACATTAATAAACACTTAAATCGGCTTACAACTACATAATAGTGTTATAAGCTATTTATTCATTGTTTATATGCTGATTGTAAATGCTAAATGGTGGGGTTACTGTCGAGTGAGTGAAAATGTATCTTGCAACAAGGCCACTGGTAGATGGAGTTTTATCATGAATTAAACTACAATTCTAACTTCTAAACTAGGTTTTACTATTGGATGTAAATTTGAGTTCCTCAAACTCAAACTTTGCCAATGAGAACTTCAGAGATTCAAATTGGAAATGACTTTTAGTGACTTAGACTTCAACTGGCTTGGAATGAGGAATAATGTGGCGCCCTGGTTAAAACAAGGCCACTGCAACTTATTTGTTTTCACCTGAAACAGCCTAAGAGCTTTATTAATTTGACAGTTTTATTAACTTTTTGTTTTAGATTGACTGATTTCGTGCAACAACTGATACACCAGAAAAATATCCTTCCCCAAAATAAGAGGATATACACCGATCAGCCATAACATTAAGACGGCATGGGCACCCTGATTGGTCTACAGCTACGCAGCCCCATATGCAACAAACTGCGATGCTCTGTGTGTTCTGACACCTTTCTATCAGAACCAGCATGAACGTTTTCAGAATTTTGAGCTACAGTAGCTCAAAAGTAGGTTTTCCTTCCTTGGACCACTTTTGGTAGGTTCTGACAACTGCAGACTGGGAACACCCCACACGAGCTGCAGTGTTGGAGATGCGCTGACCCAGTCTTCTAGCCATCACAGTTTGGCCCTTGTCGAAGTCGCTCGCATCCTTATGCTTTCCCATTTTTCCTGCATCAACACATCAATTTCGAGGACAAAATGTTCTGCCTCATATATTCACTTCACTTGTCAGTGGTCATAAGTTATTGCTGATCGGTGTATACAAACACCTTATCCAGTCTCATTCCCTACCTAAGAAAATAAAAATTTTAAAAGATAACCAGCAGCCCTTTTTGCATGATTTTAAGGAACACAAATGTCTTTGTAATCTCTGTAACACCAGTCATCGCTCTTGGCTTTGTCACTGACTGGGCACGCTCTGTGATTAAAATGTCAGCACCTCACAGTCAATTTGACCAAACTGAAAGCAAATGTAAGGCCTGACCTCTGACCTGTCCTTGGCTCTCATGATGATCTCCCACGTTTCTTCCCCCTCTCGCTCATCAAGTCTGGGCAATCGAGAGCAAGGCAATCAATAATGCTCTGAAAGAATAAGACTGCAGCACTTGCATAAACAGTTTAATAAATTATTCATAGAGCAGCCAGCAATGGGCGATTGAAACTAGGCCACACTCACTGTGGTGTCTCTGATGGGTTTCATAATAGTGTCTGGGTAGACCTCTGAGACATGAAGAGCTATACAACATATTTCACTTCTTTACTATATTGAGCTTTTGTGTCACACACTGGGCTGAGGGGGAGTTTGTTTCTGAAGAACGCGTTTTTTGTTTTTTTATCCCTGACACAGTGGTTGCTGCTCTGCTGCTCTCGAAACAAAAATGATCTCAGGGTTTCATGTAAATCCATGAACATGTAGTCTGCATCTGTTGTAATCTTTGCTTCACTTTAACATGATCTGTGTCTTCCTGTCTTAAGCCCCTCTGTGCTGGTGCTCTGTGTTTCAGTTATGCAGCAGCAGTGCAGGACGGATCTCAGTACTTTGTTCTGCTCATCATCACTGATGGCGTCATATCAGACATGGCTCAGACCAAGGAGGCCATAGTGAATGTAAGTGCTGCTCTAACGCTACCCGGAGGACGCTCACCTCTCTCTCACACTGGCATTACAGGTGCTTTTAGCGTACTCTGACTCTTCTCTCAGACTTTCTGTTACTTTGAGGGGTTTATAAGCCAGTGGCACTAGATTTAAGGATTTATGGGATGTTTCTGCTCCACTTGTCTCACCCCCTGTGAGACTTGGGCGCTCTGTCTGTCCAATATTTGTCCCATTTATTGAAGCCCTCGGGAGGCTGAGGGGCTCAGCTGAGATTCACTCTCAGGTCAACAGGTTCACTTTATTAGAGGCAAGAGTCTTATCCAGCGCACCATTTGAGGCGCCTTTTTGGTCAAAAAGTATTGTTTCTCTCATGCCTTTGCTGCGCGCAGCATATTTTTCATGTCTTGTGAAAAGACTGGAAGTCATATATTGTCAGACTATGGCTGCAGTGGTAAGACACTCAGGCTGTGGCACTCTGAGTTATCATCGACCAGGTAGACCCTCACAGCAACATGGTGCTCTGACCCCCAGCAGACTGGGTTTAAAGGGAATTTGCGACTGTTAATCAAACCATTCGAACAGCCACACCTTCCTTTTAAGATCTTGTCTGCTGCTCTGCACTGCTCGACCCGCACCTGCCGTTTTCCTGCTGCCACCTCTCAGTTTGGACCTGGCTACTCTTTCCTCTGCCCACAGAGCAAAGGATGGAATGATCTGCTTCACTTGGCATTTAGCCCTGGAGATATGACTCATAACGAAAGAGTTATGTGCAACGCTCGTGTCTGCACTTTTGGTTTCTCTGATTCTGTGGTGTATCTTTAGAGATTGCAGCTGTCTGTTGGTAATGTTACAAATGCTGCTGCTGACCAAACTGCACTTTAATGTTTATCCTGGTTTCCAGCATAGCTTAGCCTCTGGGGCCATCTTTCCTTTCATGTTTTTCCTTTAAGCTCCAAATTTAATTTTAGGATTTTGAATTATAAAAGAGGGTCTGGTCTCCCTCTGACCTGGTAGGCTGAAATTTAAATGTATTTGTGCCCAGGTGTTAGATTACTGTATGTCTCTGTATGTCTATTGACAGTTTGATGTCTGGATAGGAAGCTGGCTCGACCAGTAATGTCATAAATTCCATGAATATTTTAACTCTGTCCATTCTGAATCAACAAAGAAAAAGTTTCACTTCTCTGTCCAACTTTGGACACTTACTGACTAAAAAAGGTCCAAAAGAAGAGATACTCTGTCACTGAATGTACTTATTTCATTACATTTTATTTCATATTTTACCAAATTCCTAATCAAGCCAGCAGGTTTAGATGTAAGTTATTAAACTTAATTGTGTCTATCCAGTCTTAAAGCCACTTTCTCTTTTTCTCACTGTTTGTTTCAACATTGACCCTCCTCAACCCCCACAGTCATTACAAACTCTTGCTGTACAGCCAAACTTTGTTTAAACCCAAAGAATCCAGAGTCCACAAAAATACCAGATTTTGGGGGAATGTGTAAATGATGCATGAAACATCTAGATTAATTTTTATTTGATGGAATCGTGCAGCCATAGAAAACAGGGAGTCTTGGTTCGGAATATTTTGCTCCCTTCATGTAAAGTTACTTAAAAATAAATTTTCCTAAGTCAAAGTTACTAGTACTTGTAAATGTATCTATTGCTAAATACTCCCATCTTGAACTCGTGCGCGGTTACATAAATGTATCAAATTAAATATGATTTGGCATAACTAGCTAACCCAGCCCATCATGTAAAATTACGCTTGAACATTTGTGGGTAGCTTGCAGCGCAATATCATTGTAGGAGGTGAATGTTTGGATTTCAGCTGGCAGAACTTTGTTTAGTGGATGAGGGACAGCTCCATATACCGCTGTATTTAATAAGTCACGCCCTCCTTTAATCGATCCAATCACAGCTAAAGGATTTGATATAACCCCTCGCACATGTCTGTTTCACTCGGAAATGCGTCACATTACAAAAGCTAAATAAGCTCTAACGTTCGCGTCACTGACTTTAAGAGGAAATGAAAGGGACATTGGATTGATTGAAAGTGTTTGCACTAGAATCATCTATCTACCAGAGACGCAGAAATTATTTTAGCACCCCTTCTCTCATCCCTTGGTTAATGTGACCAAAAGGGCAAAAATAGTTGGTTTATTAATTTATTATGATTTATTATAAAGTTTATTATGAGAACAGGCATCTGCTATCAGTCGCTATATTTATTGTGGTTATGTGCAGTGAGAGGAGGAAGTATCTATTCAGACAGATTGATAGAGTGAGATCCCCCGAGTGACTTCACAGTACAAGCAAAGTAACAAATGGTGTAGGCTGAATAATTCAGCTCTGGATACAGAATCTGATCTGGCATTTATAGATATACGCTTGTGGGATCTTCCTCTGCTGCGAAGGGGCAAACAGAATGTATGTATTTTGTGTGAGAGCAAAAGGAATAACCCTGGTGGATGGAAAGACAAAATGGGAAAAGAGATGGAGGGAGAATGATACAGAAAGTCAATTTACCCCCGTCTGTGGCAGGCCTCTGCCCACAGGAGGGTTTTCCAGGAACGATGACCTACTTTTACCCCTGTAAATGCATGTCCAACACAAGCGTATATCATTCATTTATGCCAGAGCTTCACATTCTCCATATGAGGACTACGCTTTAAGTGCATGCAGTACCTGCACGCCTGTAAACATTGGAAGATGAGCCATATTAAGTCTGTTATTTAGGCTTAGGTCTTGTTTGGATTGGAGTGTAATAGGCAAGACATTTCTGTTCTAACATTAACAGAAACATTTCTATATGCAAACAGCATGAATAAACCATGTTAGACGAGTGTTATAAGTATGTAGGATGAAGTAATCACATTTTATGAATAAAGCGTTTGATTTAATTCATGTTCACATCTTTACTGTTTTTATTCTGCTCTTATTTGTGTGCATTAAGTTGAGAACATTGTGTAACCTCGTGCACTTTGGTTTTCCACATTGTAAAAGTGGCCTGTAAAATGTGCACACTGTATAGTAGTTGGCTAAAATATTCTGTTATATGCTGGCTGCTGTAACCACCTTGGAGCCCATGAGTTGAATAATGTATTTTATAATGTATAGTTATAATGTAACTATGCAGCATAATGTGAAACTGTTATGATGCTATGTATTATTTATGTTTATTTTATCTTGTCCGTTATTGTGTCTGTTGCTGGCGTGTCTGCAGAACTGTGCTTGCAGATTAATGCCAACTTTGCAGAATGAGAAATGTATTGGGAGGAAAATACATATAACAGGAAATGTAGTGCCTCTATACTCTGATTAAAGCACTAAATAAAATACAGTTTGTCGCTCTTCCAGGCACCTGACTGACAACTGACTCTTTGTTCTTTTTGTTCATGGCAGGCAGCTAAACTCCCCATGTCTATCATCATTGTTGGAGTTGGCCAAGCTGAGTTTGATGGTGAGAACAAGGGCTCAAATCTTTGGAAAAAAAAAATCAGTGGAACCCAGTTTGTGGTCTGTTTGCATCAGGGTTGCATCACCATAACATCTTTAGAATCAAGTCACAGTATAGGAAATAATTGTTATGAGATGTTTTTTGATAAAAAACATATTTTCTCTGTAGCCATGGTTGAGCTGGATGGCGATGACATCAGGATTTCCTCGCGGGGGAAGGTGGCGGAGAGAGACATTGTACAGGTGAGACATTTCTAGTGTTTTTATCAGCTTGTTATAGGAAGGACATGACTCAATTTTTCCAAAGACCCAGTGGTTGAAAAGTATAATTTTTGCCCCATTAGTGGCCATGCTTCTAGATGACGATGTTTTTTTTGTTTTATTACAAAGCAAGATACCTCAACAGCTACAGGTCAGATTGTCTTGAAACACAACATGCATAGTTAAAATGTATGATTTTGATGACCCCATTTTATTTTTTACTTGTACACATGCAGTATAAAAATGAAAAATATCCAATAAGCACATCACCATGAAATTTACTGAGCACATTCAGGAACCCCTTGCATTTTAGACACTCCATAAATTTCTTATATCATGTTCAGAGACAAGATGTCAGAAATATGGATTTTGATTACATTTTCTGTGTATGTTCTTAATCTTCAGAGGACGAACCCCAGTGCTTTGGTGGCCCCTTGTCCTTTACTCTTGCACCGCAGTCAGGCTAAAATGGACCTATTCCAACATGAATTCTCAATCTATTTAGCCAAATCCCTGACATTTTAATAATTTAAATAACTTCAGACCTTTCCTCTACCACCAGCATCAGGGAAACTTTAACATTTACTTAACTTTGAAGCCTCAGTGCTGATAATGCTCTAAACCCTGTTTTATGGTTGTGCGTTAAGGGATCATGATGTAGCTACATTTCCCTATAGTAGTATATGCCTCATCAAAACCTCGAAGAAAGCCTAGGATATCTGCTGGTTTTCAGAAACAAAAAGTATCCGCTGCAGTTTTCCTGCTAACTGCGATCACCACTCTCTATCACAGTGAATGAAATGAAATAAATATGGCAAGTGCATATTTAATAAAAGCTACCTGCATGTGGCTCCTGTTATATCAGTAAGTGTGTAGCCTAGCTTTCTCTATGCCTCAAAGTAAATTAAAGAATGTAAACACAGCTACTGTGGGGAATAAAATCAAATCACAATACAGCTTGATCGTGTAGGACACATCCGTTTGGTGCTGTGGTCGGGCTATTAATGGTTAAATTCCGGCGCTGAACAATAAATCATTACCTCAAATCAAAGATGGAGGCATTTATAGTGGGACTCCTGCTGGCCCCTTACATCCAGCATAAATAGCAACATCATCTGTAAATGGTTTGGTCCAGTACTTTCATATTGTCAGGTTTAATGGTGCTACTAGCAGGGCTTTAGCCTGTTGGACTTGTTTTATACACTATAGATTCTTTTCAAGTCAGATTTTTTTCCCATGTCGCAACAGTTTGTCCCGTTCAGAGACTACATGGACCGCACAGGCAACCATGTGCTGAGTATGGCACGGCTGGCTAAAGACGTATTGGCAGAGATCCCTGACCAGCTGATCTCCTACATGAAGAGCAGAGGCATGAAACCAAACCCCGTCCCACCGGCATACTCTCCCTGCGACCACTCCCAAACCAACCCCGTCTGAGCCCCACACACAGCTCCGCGTTGTGGTGGATTAGGTTCGGGATTGATGGGAACCACAACCATCCTTTGGGAAAATGGAAACGCTTTCGGGGGCCCCTTCCGTAAATATTAATCCGCCTAAACAAAAAGATGGTGAGACTCCATTTTGTTTTGGAGCAATAAGACTGCGTTGGGGGAACCTGCGGATGATCAGGGAGTTTTTTTTTTTCTCCCCGAGTGCTTCAGGATGAGAGCGCTGACAGGAGCCTGGTGTAAAAGGAAGGTTTTAGTTGTTTGCTGTCAAACCTGTCAAAGTGGTGATGTAATGGATAGCAAGTAAACCCGTAGAGAGCGCCTGTTTGAAGGCAAAAATATATTAGAATGTGCCAGTGTGTATCATGTTTGTGATACCTTTTGGAATTGATGTGTGTTAAACTAGGAAATCATATGTATACTATTTATTTATTTAGTGCAGAGATACATTTTTCCTTTGAGGGGGTTTTAAAGGGTGGGAATTAAAGTCATATAATCCTGTAGTTTTCCATCTTATATTTTGTGACCAGTGTAATAAAAAACTCCCATTTCTACTTTGATAAGGACTGTAATATAAAAGCATGTGATAAAACCTAATCAGACGTTTATGAATCATTTTCACTGATGGATCATTTTTGATTGCAAGTTGTTATGTAGAGGACCTGCTGTGAGCTGTTGCCATGCTGATTTTCCAGCACCATGTCTTATATGTATTTCTAATATTTATATTAACAGAATGCACTAATTACTGTCCAAATAAAAAGCACAAAGGTTAATAAGTTAAGTTAATAAGATGAAAAGAACGATGAAAGAACCAACACCTTTCACAATGATAATGGAAAGGACCCTACATTATTATTAGTTCAACATGGCTTTAATATTGTTTTACACCATCGTTTCAAACGGGATGACAACAGGAAGGAAATGTTTTTAAGATAATGACTATACTGATATATTAAATTTAACTTCTGTTCATCATAAAAACAGTAGGTTTACAGAAAAATAGATTAACAATTCAAAGCACATACATGCTTTCCCTGTTTAGTATGCACAGAGGTAAATACTACTGCTTAAGTCACGCTGCCATATCTCATTTGTCATCTTGCTGTTTGTGTTTCTTTCCATTATATTTGTTGTGGCTAGACGTTAATTGTCTGGGATTTTGCTCGGCCCTACAGATGAACTTCTCAAAGACTGATGTCAACTAATACTCACTTATTCTCCCCTTAAATTGATTGGTTTCCCCAGAATGAACACTGAACAATCACAAATCTTGCAACAGAGTATGAGATATTCGGGTTATGAATACAACATCCGAATGCACAAAACAAAAACAGTTACAAGTCCATCTTTTCTGATTCTTTCCATGTCTTATGTATGCATTGTGTTGACTGTGTTACTCTTTCAAATTAATTGCGTGTTTCCAGATGAGTTTTACACTAATGTAAACGGCCCATTATATACTGAAATATTGGGATGCCATTTTAATACTTAAGATACAATGTCACTATTTTGTTTTACGATTTCATTCAAGCCAGTTGTCTATGTTAACATTTGTTCGCTGCATTCCTATTTTTTACAAAATTTAAAAAGTTACAGCCATTGTGACCCAATTGTGTGCATCCTAAGTTCTCGATTCATAATGGCCATTATTTTTATCAGTAACTCTCAGTCACTCAATATCTCGATCCAAATGTGCCTATTATATGGAAACATATCCAAATTCAGTTACCCAGGTGTTATTCTGCCAGCCGCAGCAGGTCTCATGTTTAAGATGCACATGTAGAAAATGTTGGTGACGATACAACTGTTGCAAGATTAGGACTATTACAGCTGCAGTGGCTGATACACACTTTCTCAACCAGTTGTTCTGTACTTTTTATACTTACAGCTCTTCACTAATGATCTTTGAAATAATGAAAGTTAACCGTGTCGCTGAGCGTTGTTGTACAATATTCAAAGTCAAGACTTGTTTACAATTCAACTGTGGCTATTAACGTTGCCTCAAGGAAAAAGTAAACATTCATGGGTTTCATTTAGAGATGAGTTTATCTTTGATCTGTTGTGTTAGTTCATTATTTTGTCTTACTTTGTGCTTAGTGAGAGTCATCGCATGACACTGGAGAACTAACTACAAAGGATTGTCCTGTTGTTCTCTGACAATGCTCAGATTTCTCACTGTTGTTGATCTCTGCTTTGTTTTTTTTTTGAGCACATGTGTTTGCGTAATTCATGTTGCTTTACGATCTCGGTTCGCCGTTTAATGTTCTCCGACACCCGTTGCTTTAAGCGCTCTCACAGAGACGATAGAGTCTGATGATACTGCAGAAACTCAGTCCAGAGGCAGTGAACTCCTTCTGTCACAGGCCCAGATCCATATTTGACTTTTCTTTTTTCTTTTTCATTAGTGCTGACATTTCTCCCTCAGAAGACAAAGCAGTGTTTAATCTACTGCCAAATTCACCTGCTCATCAGAAATGAAATGAAGCCATTACGTTTAGTTGCATAACACTCATAAATACCAGAATACCTCTACAGAAAGCCATTCAAGGCAAAGAGAAATAATTAATATCCATTGAATGCATTTGTCATGAATTCTAAATATCGGACATGTTGCTTTACAAGTGACCTCTTCAATTCTTCTTTTCAAAGCAATGTGTTATTATTTTCACATATCCCTTTTAGAAACAATCAAAAGGTAATCATTACACTAATTAAACTACTTAGGAAAAGTATAATTTGGCAGGTATGTTAAGTCAGCGTTAGCATGCAGCTCATATACTGTGAGTGCGATTGCAAATGTCTGAGAAGAGATTAAACGAACCCCTGCAGTGGACTTCGGGCCGTATGTTGTGTGCACTTTTCAGATCTATAATATGTAATAAATACTAATTAATATCCATTAGAGTAGGATTAAATGGCTTTTTCGGCTGTTACTAAGATTATAACATGCTTTTCTCCTCTTTTTTTTCTTTTTCCTGAGGTCTATGACTTCTGAGATTTCCTCCACAGGGAAATCAAAATCCTACTACCCTCGGTAGTGAATAAATAATCAATAAGTATAAATGAGCACAGTAACGCCACTTATGCAATTGTGAAACATTAAATTATTTAGAAATATATTTTTTGCAGTCTAAAAGATGTCTTTCCAACAATATAATGATTTATTTTTCTTTCTATGGAAATGGCTTTGATTATCCCTTCATTATGAATTTTCTTTGAGGCTGAACTTTAATTATGTACATAAGTCCCATATAGAGAATATTCAGTGCCAAAATGTGTTCAGTTATTGAACTTGGCCTCTTTAGACGATGTGCATGTTTGTGCCAAAACGGCAGGAAGCTTGGTAGTCTACCTTCATTTCACCTAATAGGTGCATCTGCCATGTGCTTCATTTGTTACTTCGGATGTTAATTAGAGATAATGACCACCTCTAGCATGTTGCATCTCTGGTTTCTTTCCATTTCGTTCCTATGAGACACATACTGTAAGGTTACGTTATGCCACTACTCCTGTTTTATCCCAGGTTGTTTACATACCTCTCTTGGTCTCTGACTTGCATGCTGAATAATTTCCAAACCAGGTGTTGGACATGATATTGTCGTCATACTGTGGTTTGTGAAATGCTTTGTAATGGATTGCCTTAACTGAAGATTAATAAAATATTGACAACTTTGCCAGAATGCAAGATGGGTTCTTTGTGTTTTTGGTCACTATGAGATAAAGCGAGTAAAGTGGAACAGTAGCTCTGAACACTTGACTTAAAACTTAAGAGTACTCCACCAATTTAGCGTTTCGCTCTAATAATGTTGGACTCACGATGACCAGTTTTAAAAAGTATCAAAATCAGTGGAGTAGAATCAGAGATGTTATCCTATTTATTACACTCATTCTTCTTCCCTGTTAAAACCTGGCTCCTATTACTCACAATGCAACAGGACCACTGACCGTTCAGTCAGATTCGGTTGCATTATGCTAGTAGCGGCTAATGTAGCCTCAAGCTGCAAGCCTCAGGCGGAGAGGAGGAGAACGCTACAGAGGTCTGGTAAGCAACCAGGTACCATCAATAGATTACGGTTTAAATGAAACAATATTAACGTTTTTATCAATACCTTCATATTGGTGAAAAATATTATCTTAGTTTCAAGTGGACCTATGTAGTAGAACTGCATTTTTACTGATTATATTATTCTGTGAAAGGGGAAGAGTGCCGACAACCTCAGTAGGCCTGTCCTGCCTGTAAACAGGCTTTGGTGGGTAAAATGGTGGAGTTCCCCGTTAAGCTATTTACTTTTTTTTTTTTATAAATCCAACTGTCAGTGTGTGGTCATACCTTAGAAAAGCATACCTTAGAGATTTTTATTGCAGCTTTTTTAACAAGATGGTTGATTTTGTTTCTACATATCTATCCCTCTGGGGTACTGGTGTCCAATCAGCGATGAACGCTGTCCACTCACAGACTGGTCTCTTTAGAAATGTGTTTTTCTACCCCTAATAAGATGCACTGCTGACGAATCAAGATGTCCACCTGGGGAGAGGGAGACAGCAGCTGGAGCCATAAATTACCAGCCTAAGATAGAGCCAACACCTCCCTTGCCCACCCACTTACTGCCTGAACAATAACCACCAACTGGCAGCCAGGAAGAAAATCAACAGCTAATGACATAGAATTATACCCTACTTATATATAACATTTCACATGTATAACGTGCAAAAATCATTTACAAGACAGTTCTGCTCAGAACTAATTACACCAATTACTCCAGAGTTCTGGCAGGCAACATTTTATGAGACAAAATATATAGAAAAACCAATCTAATGGCAAAGATACTTGATACTATGTAACCCAGTTCCCCTTTAAAATGTGTAAAAACGACTAGCCCTATGCTATATTTCTTGTGGAGGTGTACTTACATTATGCCCAGTGTTATCAACAATGTACATATAAACCCAGAGAAATACATCATTTTATTGAAGGTAACGGTGCATTTCATGTTGTCGCTTGTCAATGGCGTCATATTTCCATTACCCCCTCCAGTTGGGTTATAACTTCCAGGGAAACATGGGAAACACCAAATAATAGGTCAGAGTGAGTAAGGGAGGAATACAGTTTCACAGAACTATACTCTGTTACAGCAATACAGAATTTTT
This sequence comes from Gadopsis marmoratus, assembly GCA_036023855.1. Classification (NCBI taxonomy): domain Eukaryota; kingdom Metazoa; phylum Chordata; class Actinopteri; order Centrarchiformes; family Percichthyidae; genus Gadopsis; species Gadopsis marmoratus. The sequence continues at coordinate 32,420 of JAVQJF010124688.1, read as the reverse complement.
TCTGCCACACAGCAAATGTTGTTCATTACTTGCATGCCATTTTGCAAAACAGTAATCCAGTAGAGACCTAATTTATTGATATGATATTTCAGCATCGTTCTAGCTGACTACTATGCGCTACTATGACAAGTGGCTCATGCCAACCGTAAAGCTAATGCATTCAGTAACATTATAACGTTACAACAACATTCAACATGCTCATAAAGTTATTTTTAGCATGACTGCTTTGACCAAGGATAGCAGCGCTCGACTACACTGTGATTGAGTTTGCTACATAACCGTAGCTACAGTAGCTGTATGGGTAGTTAACTTATCTAATGGTAAGTTAGCAAGTTAATGTTACATTAGCTAATGTTACTTGCAGCTATTACATTAGAATTAAATGACATAAGGTGAATAAATATGAATTAAGGCAACGTGAATAAAACGTAATACATTTCCTCGTCCTTGAACGTGATTTCTGCCTCAGTCATGTCAGATCCATTTTCATCGGCAATGGTGGTTGTGTAACAATAAAGTCAACAACTCCCATGATCCCAAGCTACGTCATGGCATCATCACACTAAGCCTTTTGTTATTGTTATGATAGAGAAATCCCTAGCAGCAGAAACAACATACTGTGCCTTTAAAGGAATAGTTTATTTGGTACATTTTGGTAAATGTACTTATTCACTTTCACGTATTTGGTTATTGACTCGTGGGTTTGTCAATCTCGCCATGTTAATACATCAGAAGTATCAGATATTATACATAACCAATGCTGGAACTAGTGTCTGTGTGGGCAGTTGGAAATGCAGTAAATTATGAAATGTTTACCTCTTTAAGTTTGAAAAAAACATTTTAACTGCAACCACGAAAATAAAATAACTACAGACATATATAAAGTCATCTAAAAAAAACATTGAAATAACTTGCTGCAGTTTACAACATTTAATTTGCCAGAGAAATGACAACAGAGCATTTTTTAACAGACACAAACTAAGTCTGCATTCGTGAATGATTGAGATCTGCAGTCAGTGTGGTCAACAGCCACCAAACGCCCCTCTGGACTGGAGTGTCTGTTTTTAATCTGTTCAACAGGGTGGGGAGGAAGGTGTGCAGAAGCTATTCCAAGTCTAATCAGAGATCAGGGTGAACTGAAGCTTCAGTATTGACCTAGAAACCAACCAGAACCAGATCTCTTCCAGGTGTGTCACAGCACTGCTACTGCTGCCCAATTAAAACAGCCTCCATGGTCTCCATCAGCATGTTGGGCTGTTTCATGTCTGATGGTTGGTGGAACAGCATCCACCAATATGTAGACCTCAGGTCAATTGAAAATACTGTACACTGCCATTTCTTTTCAGATTTGGATTTCGAGTTAGTGGGAAGGATGGTTACAGCTCCTCACAGCTTCAACTGACTGTATGGTCTCCCTTTCTGCTCTGCTGTTCAAAATGAACTCCACTCACCTCAGGGCCCCAACACAGGTCTCGCTCAGCAGCACAAATGCACTCACTACCACGATTCACTAGCCGCACTTCTATTGGCTATAAATCATAATTAGGCTACAGATAAAGAATGATATTGGAAGAGTGAGTGACTTTTCAGGGCAATGTAAGGGAGCCAGAGTGGAGCAGTGGGTGGTGTCTCATTACCTTCAATATGAGATAATGTGTTGGACATACGTCATCTTGGATAGCTGTCCACATAGAAAATAATTGTAATGAATCACCTTAATTGTTTTGTCAGATTCACTGGAAAGAAACACAAACATGCCATATTTCTTTTCACCTGTTCATTTAACATTTCAACTAAATGACACAGTGGAGATATTTTGATTTGCACTAGCCTCAATAAATATCACATCTTCTGCCTTGAAGGGATGAACATTGACATTAAAAGGTAACAAGCAGAGGTTAGCGCACTGAGCATGCACATTAATAACATCACAAAGTGGAGAAGAGCTGAGTACCTACAGTATGAATGTGCTGACTTCTCAGGGGGAGTCCCATGTGCTGAATATCATTACATCCTGGCAGAGTGAGCCTTATTTACTGTTGCTGCATGCTGAAACAGCCGGTTCCCCATTATGGACAAAAACAACACTGAAATTGAAAATTTCAGGGATATTTGATGATTTTATTTGATTCTACACGCCAGCACCAAACAGGAGGATACTAAGAAAGTAAAGAATTAATGTTAGATGCAGCCCTAAATGTATTATATATGATGTATTATTTATGCATACTGTAAATAGGGAAGAGAGAGCAATGGTCAGTGCGGCTTCGCACAAGCTTTTAATAATAATGATGCTTAAATATAACAGCACATTCATGTATGAAAAATAAAACAGAAAAAGGATTTAAAAAAATAAGGATATAATTGTTTTTAGACATACAACATTTAAACATAAAAGCAAATAAATCATTTTGATCTTTTCACTTTTTCTTATTTTACCCCTAATTCTTTTTCTACAGTCCCTTACACTCACCATCAAATGGCTGTTACATCTCCGAATGTTGATGCTGCCAGCAACCACGAACCATTTCAGCAGTGAGAACCATTCCCTGGCTGATGCATGACATTTAGTAGCAAACTGAAAAGTGCACACAACGACCGCCTTGACCAGCCCTGTCATGCGGTAAAGGATCATTCTTCCTATGCTGACTCTCTCTGCATGTATTTACTTCACACCTTATATTACCTCTTCAGGAGGACTGTAATCTCTGTGGCTGGAGGGGAAGCAGAAGAGGAGACTAGTAAAAAGGAATATATGGGAGCGAGGAGATGACGAAGGGGGGTTGAGGGAGGGGAGCATTGAAGAGGGAGACAGAGGGAGAGGGTGGGAGGCTGGAACGGGGAGTAAAGGAGATTAGAGAGAGCACAGGGGAGGGACAAAGAGTGTAGCGAGGAGAAGAGACAGTGGGAGAGAGCATAAGGAGTACAGTAGGAGGGAGGAGGGGAAGACGGAGCCCCCCATCGGGAAGCACTGTCATGTGAGTTATCCACAAGCAGCTGGATCTGAGCACGTGTAAGCCAGAGACTCCCTCCTGTGGCCTTGCTATGGTGTATTAACAAAGAGAGCATAATGGATGACTGCTCCTTGGATGAAGGGAGAAGATAGAGAAGGTAAAAAAAAACGTCTCTCTATGAATTCAAATCTGCCTCTTTGAGGCTCTTTTGATGTGGAAGAACATGATGAATGAACCGTTCACTACAGTGTCTGTAGTCTGTCTGTGATACATGCAGAAAATCCTGAATGTTTAATAATGAAGTGACAAATCTTCTCAGTTGATATTTTTCCAGTATGGTAGTACCCCCCAGTTTGAAATGATGGTTTGTGGGAAAGAGAACCTCTCAAAACATTATTGTAGCTCTTTGAAAGTCACAAAGCAACAGAGCACATATCTCAAAATAATTCCTTTTTTTTTTTGCTGGAGATTGGCAGCTTTTACCTCTGCTCCCCCAAATCCTTCTTTTCTGTCTCCTCTCCAGTCAACAGAGATGATTTGTGACTGCTGTGCTCAGTCTCATCCCTCTTACTCCTGCTCACCTCTTACTCCACACACACACACACACACACGCACACACACACACACACACACACACACACGCACGCACGCACGCACGCACGCACGCACGCACGCACGCACGCACGCACGCACGCACACACACACACACACACACACACACACACACACACAAATAGCAGTAGACTGTGAGCAATAACCTAACAGCACTGTCTGCTGTGTGGGTGTGACATGGCTCAGCTTCATTGTTCCAATTCCCTGCAACACTTTGGGAAAGAGGGACTGAGAGAAATCACTACAAAGTGCAGAAACCAGTGACTTTCTTATTGTCTATCCCAGCCTGCTGAAAGACTTGCTCTGCTCGTCTGTTATCACCTGTACTGAGCTCTGAGCTGGTGCTCGTCTCCCACACAGCTCCGCCACAGAAGCGTCGTGTTTGAAGAGCTGCTAAAAACTGACAGACTCAGCATTTTGAGACGTTAAAGTGGAAATGAAATAAGGTTTTCTCTGAGGTCTGAGTTGAAAGGCTGCTCTGTTGCCTGGTGGTTTTGCCTACAGGAAAGTCCTTGTTCCAGCTGTGTCAAGTCAGGTTGCCTGCCAAGCTGATACATTTGGTTTAACGTTGTTATCCTCTGCTTCAGACCCGTGGAGTCGAGATGTGATGCTTCACTGGGGCGAGGGCTCCTTCTGCATCACGGCTGAATGTTTCTCGAATCCTCCAAAACCCAACCGTGTGGAATTCATTCATTTGTATGTTTACAATATTTTCTAATAAGATTGCCCCAGGTTACAATAATTAGAGGATGATTTTCTATTCAGGGAGAATTAATAATGGAGATTAATAGGTGCTGCCCATGATTCTGTAAAGCCTGATGACTGTACAGAGTCCCAAGGAGGAATACTTGCAGTTGGTATATGGAGATCATGTTTAAATGAAAGTAAAAATACGTCCTGCTACATTTTATTAATTAACTTAGAAGAACATAAGTACTAGCAGCAGAATCCACATTAAGTATCAAAAGAAAAAGTACTCATTAGGCAGCTGAATGGCCCCGTGATTATTATAACTGATGAATTCATATGTAAGCAGCATTTCAATGTTGTATCTTGTTGAAGTGAAGCTAATTTGAACAAATGTATTCATTGTTGGGTAGTTTAATCATTGCATAAAAAGTACAACATGTCTCTCTGACATGGTGGAGTAGAAGTATGAAGTGGCACAATGATTAAATTGCCTCTGTGTGATTGAGCAATGATTGAAATTGAATATATATATACTTTTTATAGTAATGGATAAATGTCCCACTTGTGCCACTCCAAGTAGTTATACTAGTATGAATGCAAACTAGCTCGAATATACTGTTAAAAGACAAAAAGAGAAGTAAAAAAATGACAATGTGCTCTATGGATTCACATGTACAGCCACAGATTTACAACAGTCACTGTGATTTCTCTGTGGTGAAATGCTACTGAACATCTCCATAAAGGCCACCCCATAGATCAATGGAAGGTACTTGAGTCTATCTGATAGTGCTGTGGGGGTGTTGGACAAAAACAGTTGGATACCACTGGTTTTTCAGAGGCTAAAGTGCAAACTATCATCCTGAATGTTGAAAGTATTTTTCACCAATGACAGATGACAACAAGGACATTTAGCTGGTGTTTGTTTTTGTGTCACTCGGCCAAGTCATGTCAAGTGCAGTCACGGCTGAATCTGATACACTGAAATACAAATAGGACGAAACATGACCTCAGCAACAAACTATCCAAAGGGTTTAGTGGCGTTTAAGGAGTTATATGACACTATAATGTTACTCAAATAAATCTGACAAAGATGGTGTGGGGCAGAATGGGCTGTATACCATCCCACTCAACACTTGCAGTCATTGTAACATAGACTCAGACTCAGATCACAAAGAAATTATAAACAAATCCTGTTGCTGTCCTGCTCAAAGAGTCAGACTGTATTATGTTACAGTAGCAGTGAATCTAGGACTCCCTGGGATTAAGTGCTTCGATACACAGAACTGAAGATTGGTGTGCTAACCTGTCATGTGCTTTCCCTTTTTTATCGTGGGTCTTGAGGGGGAACCAAATTTTAAGTCTTTAGTAACAGTTGAAGAATGTATTGAATGCTCTTGCTGGAACAGTGCTATAAATTACACAGCTGGATTCTTCCCTTCGTCTCAAACGCGCAAGAAGAACAGAAAAATACCCCAAAACACCACAATGTGATCCTGGGTGAATTTTGTTGTAGGTAAACACGTAATCAATCACACCATACACGATCAGGTAACCAGAGTCTGTGCTAATCACATCAGCATTCTTAATGGAAATATTAACTTGAAGGGAGAGTTGAGTGAATTGCAACGGTCGCCTCATTCTATGAGCGGTTTTGCTCCTGGTAAAAGGGCCTTGCAGGTAGCATGATTTCCACTTTGAAGTAATGGCGTGTGTGAGGAATCCATTTCTTTAGCCCAAATACCCTGCTGTGATGCTTGTAGGGGTATGTGACACTCCATTTCCTTTCATTTCCTGGCCTCACTGCAAGGGCTCCATATTCACTCATAGCGTAAAAAAAAAGAAGAAAAAGAAATGCAATTTTTCCACCCAAATTATTATTATTATTATTTTTTTGGTCACAAACATGTTCTCTGTTTTTGCAATACAAGTGCACTGGCTTTAAAGGTATTTGGGGCTGCAAGGGGGAAATATGCTGGTTTCTGTAAAATATACCAGAATTCTAATGCAAATTCAGTCTCGGCGTTGTCTCGTCCTGATTACAATTCAACCAATCTCAGGAGCACAACAGTCCGTCCCCTCTGCTGTCAAGAACGATTGCAACTGACTATAATCTAAGACACAATGTCGGCACACTAAAACAATTCATTCTTGTGCTCCTTTAGTCCTGGAATCCATTTACCTGGAGTCCCTGTAGAGCAGGTAATGTTCTGGTCATATGTAAGCAGGCTTTAACATCTGCCCTATGTGAGAACCCATCATCATCAGTAGTGAAATCTAACTACTGTAAGCACATTTACTCAAGTACGGTACTTACTTTTTTAGGTATTTGTACTTTACTTGAGCATTTTCTTTTCATGCCACTTCATACTTCTAGTCCATTACAATTCAGAGAAAAAATGTTTACTTTTTAACTCCTCTACATTTATTTGACAGCTTTACTTACTTAACAAATTATTGACAAAATACGCACGAATACATCAGTAATAATAACCTAATTACATAGTATAGCAGCCGCATAGGACATTTTTCTGATTATACTTCATCTACATAATTCTTCAATGCAGGGCTTAACTGTAATTGAGTATTTTTACAGTGTGGTAGTATCACTCCTCCATAAGAAAGGGATCTGAATACTTCCTGCACCACTAGTTATCATCAGTATTCATCTGCACACAGTTGCCTCTGGGCTCGTGGCTGATTGTTAATCCCAGATCTCCCTCCTCCCACATGCAGGGAAACCCCACGCAGGAGCCGGTCATTCATCCTTTATGAGCACAAGAGGAGGCTCCTGTTGGCAGCTCATGTCAATCTGACAACCCACTGATGGTGACTTTATGATGTCTCGGCATGAGTCCTCTGATGTTTCTGAACTTCACATAGAGGTAACTTTCTGGGATGTGGTAGGATCACAGCTAAAAATGTTTATCCAGCTGGATCGGTTGTACTGTTTGTTTAGAGATATTACACAGCTCAGGGGGAATGATGTTCTGGGGAGGTGATGAGGAAAGGATGTATGGCACAGTAAATGAGTGAGTCCTAGTTGGCCCTTAGCAAGGCTATTAATGCTTTGAGAAAATACTGTATTCTAATGGAGAGCCTTTAGTTCTTCAGTTTTTTTCTTGCCTACACGACTGGAGTGTGGACTCTGAGAGGTAGCTGTCACATTTCATTAGTGGATGTTTGATGAGGTTCTCTGTTCTTGTTACTCAGGGCACCAGAAAGCATGCAGACCGCCAATCTACCTTTCTATGGTGGCCAGAATGAGTGACAGCTGGTCCTGCTCTGTAGTGCAGAATGCATGCTTCACTGTTGTACTCATATAATCATGTAGTTTTTGTGCAAATGTAGAAAGACTGACGTGGGTCTGAGCTTGCCTTTCACAATAAGAGCACAGCAGGCTTCTGGTTATTTCCAGCCAGAAAACAGTCTGCTTCTGTACCTGCTAATTTCCATTACATGTTTATTATTACTTAATTTGCAATACAATATGAATATAAAAACCATTGAGAGATAATGGGATTTGTTGAGAGCTGAGTCATTACTGCTCAGCATGCCGTTACCTACCAAATACACATCTTTTTTTTTTACAGGATTCAGACATGCTGCAGAAACACCCTAATTAAATGGGAAGCAAGACAAAGTAATCTGCTGAAGTTTCAAACAAACTACTGCCCTCTTACGGGAGAACAACAGCATTGCAAGAGGAAACAGATGTGAATCCTTAGCACACATGCTGTCTTTGCTATAGTATGCTGCATTCTTTATTTATGAGGCTTAAAGAGTGAATTTTAAAAAAGGGACACAACAGCACATTCACTTGCAAATACAGTAATTTATTGAGGAAGCAATTCACACATAAGGAGCCTGTATGCAACATAAATCTTACAGTTTCCTTTAATTCATAGGAAATTCATCTCCTTAGAGGAACATTTTCCTTTTTCAAACAAACAATGCTGTTTTCATGAATATGAAATAAAGGTAAATAGTTAGCAGTAATTAATCACAATAAGCATGGATTTTGGATTAATACTCAAAATACATTTTCAGAAAAGGTGATATGTACATCCCATTTGAATGTGTGCGTCTTTGCTATTTGAATAAAACACAGCCCAAAGCATTATTAAGTACATTATTACATGTCCATTATAGAGTACTGTAATCCAAGAAGTAAAATTTGGGATTAACACTGCCAGAGTTAGCTGCACACCACTGGTTTATGTCAAAACATGTAACCCTACAGTCAGTTAGTAAAAGAATGTCTAGGTGAAAGTATTTTGGAAGTTGCTGAGCAGTGTGTTACACTAATTTATCTGCAGTAGTGGACTAACAAAAACAATATATATATATATAAAAGGATGAAAATACTTTATTTTAAACAATATATTCTCAAACCTCAGACAGGCATACAGTTAAAGACAATTATAGGAAGTATGAGTTTGTTTTTTCAATAAGTACCAGTGAAGAACAAAAAAGCGACGGTGATTTAACGGGTTGGTTTTTAAGGCAAAAAACCCCCAAAACAATAATTGGCATACTTTCCTATCTTGTGAAAATGTGCCTTTACAAACATCAACTACAGTCTACTGTATGGTGTACAACTTACCAGTCAATAAAAGTCAGTTATCATAACACACACACACACACAAAACCCCACAAACAGGCTGCTGAAGCAAGGCAAAAACTTGAACGTCAGGTCAAATTACCTATCGGAGACGTCATCCTCCTTTGCATCATATAAAGGAGAAAGGGGTAACTGTAGCACAAAGCTCTGCTGTAGGGGGCCCCATGTCTTAAAGTCCTCCTCTGCGAAAGGGAGGGCCTTTAAAATACTGTTTTCAAGCTCCTCTATATACTCCTGCTTCAGTCGAGTCAAGGAGCTGGATGAAGCGCAGCGATCGTTATCAAGGCTCCTTTGCAATGTCACGCTGTCACGCTGTCCAAATCCACTATGCTGACTCACGCTATCACCATCTGACAATGTGTGATTGTTCTGAACATTTCCATGTCTGCTATGCTGACAAATGTCATTTTCAGTTGCGGTCTCATTGATTTTTTTGGCATTAGTTTCAAAAGGCCTTCTTGTGGTCCTGACAGGCTTCAAGTAGACCTTGGTGTTTGTCAGGATCTTCATTGGAGCAAAGTTGCTCTGGGTGAGTTGACTGAATGGCACCGACTCTGCCATCGCCGTTTCCTCTGACACTGTGTTGACGATGTTGAGGTTCCACACGTCTCCAGCCCCTCTTCTGTTTTTGTCAGTGGTGAGGTCCTTGTTCAGGTCAATAAGGATACAATCAGAGTCCCTTTCACTGCTTTCTGTGTGCATCTCTTCCTCAGAAGTATCCTGTTCCATGTACTCTGCCTCCCAGGCTTCTTCACAAGACTTCCTGGATCCCCTTATGGGAGACTCAAATACCACCCCTTTGGGAGGAAGAGGTTGGAAATGTCTGCGGCTGCCGCTGGTGCATGCCGATGAGCTGAGTTGGCTCTCAGGCTGTCTTAACATGTAGTGTCGGACTGACTCAGGCACCAGGATTTCATGCCGCTTTTTGCTGGGCAGTAAGGCAGAGATGCTTTCAGGTACATAGTTTCCTACAATGGGTATAAGGGAAGTAGGTTTAAGTGCAGAGACAAAATCCTCTAGTTCTTGGTAAGAGGAGTGGTCGGAGTAGGGCACCACATGGATGTTGGGGTGAAAGGAGACCAGGTGCCTGCTGGTGGGCAAGATGGCCAAAGTGGGATGTTCTTTGTTCCACTGGTGTAAAGTGGCAGAGCAGATCTTCGACTGCTCAACAACTCGGATTCGACCGGCTCCTGGGTCAGTGGTGAAAACGTCGGGCAGCTCCAGGGCTTTGAGGGTCTTCATCCTCTCAAGGCTCACCTCGATCCAGGTTTTAAACTCCATTGCCAGCTCCAACAGCAGGCACTCTTTACCCAGTGCATACAGGCCTGCAAGGTCACAGAGGTAAATGAAAAGAGGACATCTTTACGTAGGGGACGTGCAAGGAATTAAACCAAAATAATAATAATTGACATTTTAACAAACCCTGGATCACAGTATTGTTTATCAATTTTGACAATGGTGAGAAGCTAAATATACACCCTACTGAGATGAGGAGAAACTAGTTAAGGCGTGTTTAGAGAGGTCTATATAAAATTACCTATGACAACATTGTGGTTGGGGTGGCTGCGGATGATCTCTTTGATTTGTTGAGTGGCTCGCTGCCTGGAGGGGAGGGAGCGGTTGGGGTCACAGTTGGTGTTGTCCAGGTACAGAATATCTATAGCGGTGTTGGTCCTCAAGCACGCCTCACGCAACATGGAGGGAGTGTATCTAAAGTCACCTGAAATTAAAAATGTGCCACTGTCACTAAGACATATAGTACTTCACCTGCGCATATTCTTACAGCATATGACAACCAATTATAACGTTGGAATGCAAAAGGAAAAAAATAAGAAAAGCACAATCTATAGCGTGACAAATATCTCCTACATGCATTTGAACACTGACCCGTGTACATTATAGAACCAAAGTAGCCTTCAAAGAGAAACATGACAGCCCCTGGACAGTGGTTGGCGTCTATCAGTGTGACTGCCAGCCTCTCCTTGCCGATGTCATCCAGTGGCAGCAGGTATGGCTCACCCAGCTCTAAAGGATGGATCCACTGTTCTTTCACCTGTGCAGAAATAGAAATGATTAGCAGACGATAACTTACTGAATGCACAAAAAATGTTAATGCAGCATTCTAAGTCCCTGGTGAAGCTCCAGTCAACGTGATGAATTAAAGAAAAAACCTCAGTGGAGCAATTAATGCAGATACTTCCTCATGAGCACGAGGGGTCACTGAACGGTTTGATGGATGTGAACTATGGGATTTTGGCTACAAATCAAGGCACTGGTGTGTCCAGTTGCTCTAATGAGCCTACACACATCCCATTCACATGAACCACTCAGTGAGTGAACTGTCCTGCAGGAGGAAGAGAAGCAGCATGTCAAAATATTAACTGGGTGGTATTCTAAGTTGAGTCCTGGTGCACATGTATGTTTACACTCGGTACGTCCATGCATGGCTTTTTAATGCGACTCCCCTCACCTGCAATTTGAGTCTGAGCAGGGTGGCAGTGGTTGGCGAGCAGTAGATGGGCCGGTCGCTCCAGGTGGAGGTCAAACCCACCGTGTGGTCACTGTGCATGTGGGACAGGAAAAACAGGCGTGCGCCGAGACACTTCCGCACATGCCAGAAGTCCACGGCCAGCGGGGTGTGCTGGATGACTTTCCCGTTGACTGACATTGTCCACGGTTTCACTGGATGCCGTCCAACAGCGGTGTAGCAGACGGGCTGATAACCGTCACAGTATCGGCCGTCGCCAGACTGACGAGAGCCGCGCAAGGTAGTTGAAACGTTAAAGTTGGTTCACATTCACGGGACAGGCAGAAATGCTGCCGTAAGAGTTGTATCTTTAGGAGGAAGTCGCGACGTTACTAAACAACAGTGTGGCTAGCTGTAGTTAGCATGATCAGGCTAAATAACGTTACTTGCTCCTTGGTGCTTCGACGACATAATTTCGCGTTTTGGAAATCTCCTCTCCAAACCTCGATATCACAAGCTTGTTGGCCGTTGTTACATTTTCATTTCATTTAACAGCGTTAATATCAGTTTATGTCCCCCGCCATTTCTGATTTCACTTTAACCCACGGGTGTATAATGGTTTGCACACGGGCTTCCTCTTCTTCTTTGGGGCTGTCCTGTAGCTGGCATCCTGGTTGTTGTATTATGCTGCCACCTGTAGGTCGAACCATGGTTGCTCCCATGGGTGGTTCGCGTCTAACGGACAGGTAGCGCCTCTGCTGGCCGCTATGAACATATCAAGAAAAGACAGCTTAATTACCCATGGAGATTTCAACATGCTAGAACATTTCCAAAAATGGTGGAAAAAGGTGATAGTAAATAAAAATTGTAAGTATTTTATTCCTAAATTTTTATTCAAATTTTTTCTGGCACAAATGGTCATCCTTATATTTAAAATCTTCCTTAGCTTCACTTTAGTTTTTGAATCTCTCTAAAGACCACAGACCCACCAATATCTTGGTAAGGAATATACAAAATGCTGTGCGACTGAAAACAAAACACAAGAGCAAAAAGCAGCAGACCCAAAAGAGCACCTATCACCTTAGCACCCTGAAGTGGGGAGCTCCCAAATAATCTCTGCGAGAAAAAATACACAGGAGATATTAATTCCAATAGCCTAATCAGAGGAATGTGATTAAACATTCAGTTTTTGCAGCGGTCTCAGATAAGAGTAAAACACACTGAGCCATTTTCTTAAATCAATAAAATCCATTTTGTTAAGATTTACTTTATGGATCCACAAAAAGATTGTACAGTAAAAGAAAATGTGCTTCTCTGACTGGGCTGTGTTCTGTTTTCCAGAAGATGGCGCTAAGAGAGAGGAAATAATTGTGACGATTAGATTTGTGTTGTGAATTGGAAAATGAGTCTATAGGACATTTGTTAGATGCTCATATTATGAGACATTTGAAACAATAAAGCAAGTATTATTGCAAATATTTAAAAACAATAAACAAAAATTATTTGTCCTACAAGTTCAGATCATCGTGTTTCATGTTCATTTTAATTTATACTGCAATTAATAAAATAAATATATACTTTTAATACACAGTAAAGCTCTACATTACTCTATCATTTTCTCTCTCTTTTTTTTAGTATTTATCTGATTGTGTTATTAGATGATGGATTGCTTCCTCTCTAAACCATTGGCTGTTTCATCTGACATGATCATTTTATAAAAATATACACCTGTATGTTATTGTCCTAAACATCATCACATGCAACTATTTGTAATATTTGTAAATATTTTAGGTTGGTGGTGAGGGTTTACTAAATGGGGGCGTTGCTATGGTGACAGTGACCCATTGTAGCCCCCCCTTCCCCCTATGTTTGCACACTGTTCACTATTCAGGATTATACCTGGGATTGCTGCACATTCCTCTCTTATCACACAGCATGCGTCCTCTCCTCATACCCAGAAGCACATTAATCATACTCTGCTTTACAGTTAATTATCTATCTTCCCAACACACACTCACACACACGCACACACACCCCCAGTGGAAACCTTATGCTGGAGATGGAATACATCGTGCTGGTGATTAGCTGAACAGAAGTGGGTCGAGTCCTGTGAGAAAACCAGTGGAGCCCCTGTTACCCTTCACATCTTGTGCTTTGTGAGAGGTTACACAGCTGGGTTCCCTTTGGATTGTTGCAAGTAATTACACATAACCCCACAGTATTTTAAAATACTAATTCCCCTTAGTTATGGATAATTTTAGTTATTGGTTAGAAGATGACAAGAATAAATAGTAACAGACCCAGGAAGACAAATGCATACCACATATAAAATATCCATTATCAGTCAAAACACTTCCACAAATGATTGAACATCCTCATTAACATTCCTCTGTGAGTCCTAGCTCATGTTTGTACCAGTACATTCTATATACAAAACCAAGGTGCACAGCAGCACTGTTCACATGCGTCAAGCCAAAGGTTGTTGAGGTCAAGAGGATGAGTTGTCTTTTCTGTCATGTTGTTGTGCAGCGAGAAACAGAAGTGCTGTCAAGACAGCAGCAGTGATGCTGCGAAGGCAGATGGCTGCACAGTCTGTAACCTGCCACTCCTATTATTAACAGCAATGCTTTAAATCCTCCATATACACTTTTACTGACTTCAGTATGCCAATGTGACCTTTCTCCATTCTTTCTTCTATGCTGTAGACTAGAACCTTTTATAAGCACTTTAGTTATATCAATGTGTGATGTTCTCAACAGTTGCGTTGGTGACAAAGTGACAAAATTTGGAGACTCGCAAATTGTCCATTAAATCAAAAAATATCCCACCGGAGGCTTCCTCTTTCTTCTCTTATCTCTGACATTATTTATCGATCTCACATGAATAATGAGCAATGTGAACTATCATCATTGCCTCCATTCATCTGACCCAACAGATTTGTACACTCAGAGGCAACTTTATTTATTATTTCAAAGAAAACAAATGTCTGGAGGAATTTCAAAGACCACTGTTCAGAGTTTATGTAATTCCAGTTGATCGAATGTGACCACTTTAATTGAGCTTTTACTCTTAACAGATGACACAGATCAAAACAAGTGGTTATTCGTGCCAGTGGTACCCTGTACATTAAAACGTAATAAAAGATATGAATAATTTATCATAAAGGCTAAAAAGAAACTGTACTCACAGAGCCTCAATATGCTTTAGTGTATCAATGTGACAAATTATGTATTGGCTCTTGATTTAGCAACGTATTCCCCATGTGCATAATGCACTTATGGAACAGGATCGTAGAACTGTCTCCCCAACACTGTTACAGCACTCAAGAAAGAAAACTTCCTCCCCTTCTCATTTCACACAGTCCCTGTAATATTGCCCCATGGGAAAAGGTAGGAGAAATGTTCTGCTGTTATTGTGGGTGACTGCGGAGGCGTGGTGTGGATGTTGGTGGCAGCTTCCTTGAAGAGGTTGGTGATAAGCAGCCATTCTAGCAGATACTCCCTGTAATGAAGGTCCTCTTCATTACTAGTATTGTTAGCACAGTGTGTATACAGTACTGGTAAAAGACATGAATACACAACACACACTTCTATGACTGAAGGCTTTATTGAAATCGTTGCAAGATGTGTGCTGCAGATAGTGTAGTTGCTTCGCAGCTGGATGTGATTGAAGGCCGACCCCGAGAAGACAAACATACATTTAGTGTGGCTAGCTGGGTACTTTAGCATATTGTGCTTATGGGGTATTACCATGGTCAAATCTATGGATTAAATTTACTGTTCACTGTTTCAGTCAGCAGTGGTATAATGTGCATCATTGTATTCATATCACTCACCTCTGTTGTATCTTCTCCGCATAGTGTTCAGGCTACAAGAGTCCCAAGGGCACCATAGGTTCCGGGAGGTGCCACGTGGTAATTAGTTCCGGGGCGTCGATGTACTGAAATCTGCTGTTTGCATAAAGATTATGCACACTATCTCACAGTAGAGTGGTGTACATGTATTTTAATGTATTGGTTGTGTTTTTCTATTTTTGATGCCCGGGAAGAGACGGGGGTCCCTATTCTGTGGTAGGGGTCGAGGTTGTAGCCAGTGGCAGGCTATATAATGCCTTCACTTTCATCGTGCTATCAGGATCACATGTGTCCAGTGGGCCACAGTATTTTTATGTGAAGATGTCTGTTCTTGTGATGTGGGTGAAATAAACACCTGGT
Organism: Gadopsis marmoratus; assembly: GCA_036023855.1. NCBI lineage: Eukaryota > Metazoa > Chordata > Actinopteri > Centrarchiformes > Percichthyidae > Gadopsis > Gadopsis marmoratus. The sequence goes on along the minus strand of JAVQJF010124688.1, from coordinate 16,863 downwards.
TGGTTGCTACACAGCCATCCTAACACTCCCATATACCTGCAGCTACAGTTTGATTTGCAGTAAACTAAACGGTAAATGTATTCAGGTGGGACTGTAAGACAATCAATACGCTGTCTCTGCAGTATTAATATACTGTATAAAAGTAGGCACAAGATCATTTTTATTTCATATACAGTGTAATCAATGAAAGAATATTTCACAGCAACAATGAGCAGTGAGGGCACGGGACTTTTAATTTGTCACCTGGCCTGTTAGGCTCTGGAGATTCACAGCCTTTTGTTCCAAATGTCCTGCCGCTGCGATTAGCATGACCTTTGTCTGTGGGGTTTGCAATCACTTAAAAGCAAAGTTAGGTCAGTAGACATCAAATATGAGATCAGTACCACTCACTTTGATAATAGTTTAACTCTTATCTCCCCTGTAGGATTAGGCAGCTGAGTACATTGGCACAGAAAGACAGGGAAACAGAGAAAGTCAGTTATGGTTTAAGTGAGAATAGGTTTCATGTACACCGTCTCAGTTGAACAATAGATTTGAAAATAGAAGTTTAATAGTGTCTTCAGTTTTGGCAGTTGTCACCACATTAGTGCTGCAGCTCCTTTGGCTTCTAAGAGGACAAGTGGCTGTTTATTGAGGCAATATCAGTTGGCTGAAGGCAAACTAAGAATGAGTGATGGCAGAGTTTTCAGCACAAAAATAACAAGATACCTCTGGATTTCCTGTTAGTTTGCTTTCTGGCTAACCCAGTTTTTTGTTATGCTTTAGTTACCATTTACACAATTGTGCATTCACACAGTGCAATGCAAACTAGTTGAAATTATGCATGCAGCTCCAGTTGGGCTGATATAAAAGACACTTTTATGGCATTGTTCCCTGTCTTTTTTTCCCAGGATGATTCTATTCTTGCTCTCTTTGTTTCAGATGCCTGTGCTGTCTTTTCCAACCGCAGCCCTTTTCATCTGGCTTCACAGGTTTCTTGGTTCTTAGACCACAATTTTCTTTTAATTATTCCCACATCCTGGTATATACAATAACTTTTAATCTCTCATCATGATAGCGGTAGCACTAATTGACTAGAGAAAAACACAAGTAAAACATTATGTTGTATCTTATCCTATAGGCTCAAAGGTGTTCTTGCATTGTGTGTTTCAAATATGCACAAGCAGAGGCTGACACTGTGTGATTAAAAGAAACCCAAAACACATAGAAATGTTATTTTCTGTATATCCACAGTACTTTGATGGGTAAATCTGAAGAACTGCATGAATATACTGTATACAGTATATTGTTTGAGTATTACATTTTTAGCATTATATACTGTATGCACCTTAATATGTGATTATCTGTTTTATTTTGTTTGTTTGATGTATTCCCTTTTAAGTCTGCTGAAAATTATGTTGGTAAAGTGAAGCGCCCATAGTTGACAAAATTTGCATTGATTTTGAAAGAGCCAGATGTGTGCACTTAAAAAAAAGAAACATGCTCAAGTTAACATCCTAGAGTGCTTCCACCACAGAGAGGGGAGTGAATGAAAACTGCTATTTTATCTCATCTCACTCCCTCTTCCTGTGCCCCAGCCAGATGCCAATATTTAATGTGTATGGATGGCCTGCTCAGCATCAATTACAGCCAGTGTAAACTGAGGTGAATCAGTACATATGTTGGGACTCCGTGAGGACTGAGATAGCTGATGCAACATTTTTAAAGGTCATGCAGGCAGGTCTTCATCTGACACAGACAGAGAAGATATATTAGAGTGGGTTGTATCACCCATGTTTTAGTACTGGACACTTAATGTACATGCCCCAAACCTACAGAATGAGATATATATTGAGTGACCAGTTTATTATAATAAATTAAATCCAATACAATAGCACTGCATTATATTCTATCTTTGTGGAGTTTATGATGTTCAGTCTTTGTTGAGACTGTGTGCAGGGACGTGATGACTCCATGGTCATTTTTAAAGCTTGAGTTAGTGGTGGTGTTGTTCTGGACTGCACTGAATTTAAAGATGTTTCCAATTAATTTAATATTCATTGTGACTGACCAAAGCCACATACCGCAGCATTTATAGCCTAAGCTAATTAGCAACGCCCGTCTACTGTTCTGTCCCCCTCATTCACTTCTATATAAACAGGGCAGGACAAAACATTGAAAATGTCTTTAAATATAATGCAGTTCAATACAACACAACAACACCAAATTACTGCAGTGGTGAATCAACTCCTCTGTGACATGTTGTCAACAAAAAATGGAACGTTATAAACTTCACAAACAAAGTTTATTATTGCATTAGATTGCATTAGACTGTGTATTGAATAAGCTGGTAAGTCAGTCTATGCAATTCAGATGAAATGAAATTACCAATTTGACTGTTCCATGAAAAAATCTGCTTATTCTGATGAATAAGAAGACTGCAGACGTTACCTCTGCAGTGAAAATGCACAGAGCTGCACATTTATACAGCATAGTAAATTCCAAAAATGAGGCTAAACAGCAAGCCTTCATTTGTCTTCATTACCTCTTGTCTGGTTTAACAGACTTCAAAGACTGAACTGAAGTTAAATATCCACTGAGGCGGTGGAGCATTGTGTTAGCAGTGTGACAGCATGACAGCAAACCACACAGGTTAGATAAAATCTGAAGCCTCACACAGTGTACAGCAGCTCCAGTACAGTTATTTATTAGGATGAGAACCCAACGGCTTATTCTGTCAGGGTTTAAAAATCAGATACCATATGTAGCAGTTGCAATTAACCATTCAAGACATTAAGTTTAAGATAGAAACATCACACATAGAAATACATAACAGACACATGAAATGAAGAAACAGGATAGCAGACAGATGAAGTGATCACAAATAAATACATAGAAAACAAGCTTCATGGAAAAGAAGCTTAGTCAAAGCCGCATTCAAAAGTTAGAAAAAAAAGCATCAAACATTTTATGGAAAAAGGTGAAGGTTATCATCAAATTTTGGCTGCTTGGGAGGAGCAGAAACAAGCTGTAAACACAACACTGACATACAGATACTGCCAGTCGCCTTTTAAGGTGATATGGTGAACATGTTAGCAAACAGTTGCTTATTTACACATCCAGCAGACACAGAGCATCTTTATAATTTATTTGGAGTCTGTCAGTTTGATGGTATTTTAAAAGTACTGTATGTCCATGCTCTGCCCTGTGATTGATTGGTGACCAGTCCAGGGTGTTCCCCCGCCTCTCACCCAATGTCAGCTAGGATTGGCTCCGGCACCCCCCCGCGACCCTTTCGGATAAGCGGTATAGAGAATGAATGAATGAATGAATGTATGTCCATGCCGGTTGGTCATGTTCAGTCTACTGTACGTCATGTCACTGTTTTGCCCGATGCCCAGCATGCTCGCTCGTGCCTACTGTGAGCACAAGCATGAGCAACAACACCGACTGCAGTGATCTTAACGGCCACCGGTGTCACTATAAGCAACGACTTTCTGAAAACTTCACACAGCCCCTTTAAGTTTCAAATGAATACCTTCAGAAGCCCCCAGAGTGTTGAGGCATGACACTGGACTCAAAGTGTTAACAAAAGAAGTTTGCTAGTCACTGAGGAGTGCAGCAAAGAGCAGCTAGGTAACAGAAATAGCAGTCAGTGCGCTTTAGAGCTCACTTCATTGGACTTACTCTTGAAATTATTAAAGTGCTATCCCCAAATAGACAGGTTATGATACATTTATTGACTGCTTTGATTTTGCTGTCGTCAAATATGAAACATTCTCAGGAGTGGTGACAGACGAATTTGGACGCACAGCTCAATCGTTTACCAGACCATGGTGCTCAGTGTCAGCAGAAGAAATAATTCAGAACTGAGTGAATGTTTTTTCTATTATAGACAAAATCACACTATCTTAAATAAATTTTCCAAGCTGATTTTCTTTTGCAGTGTGCAGCATTTTCTAAACAGAGAAATAAGCGGCCAGTCGCGATCTGCTGCCAATGCATCTGTGTTAGCTGCGTCTATCTCATTGTCAGCAGACAGCAGCGCTCTCATTATCATTTTATGAGGCCCAGTTGGCAGAGAGTGTTTGGGTGAGTGCTGTACTCCTCGAACTCTGTTGAAGTGAATTAACTTTAAACAGGGTTCAGACATTTGCCCTAGATATTTTTAGCATCTTCTCGGGCTGTGGCTGCAGGGACTGAATGTCCGGAGCTCAGACAGTAAGATCTTTGCTGGGACCTTTCCTGCAGAGCTGATAACAGCTCAGGGCCAAGAAGCTGGAGTCTGTCGATTATTTGACTTTAAGTTTTAAAGCACTTCTCCTCTCAGGTACATCAATGGCAGGGGAGCCAACATTCACGACATGTGTTTATTTATCAGGATATCATCAAGACAAAGAAGACCTTGAAAGACTCAATTTATTGAAGCGGGGAAAATCAACACAAGTGTGAAACTGAAGCCCGTTTAAATGCAGCAGCTCATTATTCCTCCCTTGATAAAACTAAATAACTAGAAGGAATAATATTTCTTAATAAGACAACTAACAAGTCCTAGCGTGGTGCGATGCTGTGCAGCCCATTACAATCTTGTTCAGTATCAAGTTGTAGCTGAGAGTCTTTATTATCATGTTGTTTACTTGGATGAATTACTTACACCAGCGAGATAGCTCGTGCCGGTGATATACTTTACAAATCATCAGCAGCTTTCAGTGTATCATATACTGGGAGATGTGCTTGTTCATCTTGCAGAAAAAGATAAGCCCACTGAACAGAGAGGGAAAGATGGGTAAGTTATTGCACCTCAGCACTTTTACTGGGCTGTTAACCTTATCTCTGAATCCAAGAATGTCGGGAGATTGTTTGACACTCACTGAGCCAGTTATTATGCAGACAGACAGAGGTCGACAGTTGTGTGGAAATGTGCGTAATAAAAATAAGCTTTTTAGAAAGAGGCTATTATAAATATGACCTGGTCGCTGTTTGCCATGTGTGGAGCAGGAATCTCTCAGATCGTCACCTACATAATCTCTTTCAGACATGTTCACTAAGATACGTCATCAATTTGCATTTGGAAAGGGTGAGCAGCAATCATTGCTGTAAGAGGATACTGTACAAAGCACATTCCCACATCAATGCTCACACCATTTGACTCACTACAGGTTGCTCGTACAAATTAATGTCACAGACAGGCGAGTCCACAAGGGAGGATGGCAATCCTATTTAATTAGAAATCTGCCTTCGCTTTACTGTTTTCCTTAAGGCCAGAATTTCTATTTGTGACTAAGAGCAGTGAGATAGCAGAAACACTTAGGTCTGCAAAAAACTTTTTTCGTTCCTTTCTTGATACTATTATACACTATTACACTGTTGTCTTTCAGCAACTTAAGTCAGTTGATAGATTCACTCAGAGGTGGGCCACAGTTGGATGGTGCACTCCAGTCTCTCTGCAACCCTGAATATCCTTTTAATTTTGGTACGTCAAATTCTTAGACTGAAGAGAGGCTGACCTGCCAGCTATTGATTGCAGCAATGAGAGATGCAATCCAATGTTCAGTACCCTCCTACTGTCATGTCAGGCATATTGACAATAGACTATATCAAGAGCAGCATGAGAGGCATTTATTATTCATGTGACCAAGAGCACACGCTCTATCTATGCATTTTATGTACATAGATTTTCCCTCGATTTTTGTTTGTAGCTGCTCAGCATTTGTTGGTTTTTGTAAAGAAATGGAAAGTATATGTCGACACTCTCCAACCTACATCTTGCTTTCTCTTGCTAATCTGCTAACTGCTCCTCCTGCAGCACACTTTCAATGCACTGCACTAATGTCTAAGTACAGAAACTTTTCAAACCTTCTCTACAGCTGCTGCTGACCTCATCCACCAGTGGATAACCCGCACAGGTGAAAAGAGCTGCAGAAAGAGGCAGTGACATGGCATCAGTCCTGAGATGTCTCCCTGCCTCTAGAGAATGAGCGACGATTTTGTAACACAAGGTTCCTCCCAGTTAGTGAGACATGCGCTCCACAGGGGGAGCCAGGTGACTCTCAGAACTGTTAGTGATGGAGCCGAGACAGGAAACGATCTCTGAGGAATAGTGCCACACGTTACACCTGCCACCATGTCAGAATTGAAATGTTGTTAAATGTGTTGCCATTTAACACCTATAAGCAAGTGACATGGTATGATGAGCAAATGCTGGCAAGGAGGAAATTAAAACACACACAAACATATTCACACACAGAATTATAACGTGGCCATTTTAAATGGAAAAATCTCCAACAATGCAGGGAGTAAATTCCACCATCACCATTAAATTGGTATTTATATGATTGCGTGTCAAGGATTAGCTGTCAGATTCATGGTTCAGCTAAGTGTCATCCCTGATTGTATTCTGGTTGAAATGGCACTTAGCCTCCTGTTGAGAGCACCCCAGAGTTTTACATTACAGTCCTCTTCTAATTGACAACGCCCTTGTGTCAGCGTGAGCGTAATGCTTATACTGCGCAGCAGCAGTGGGTGAAATATAAAACAGTGGCTTACAGGAGTGCACAAATGTGTGTCTGTGGGTGGCTGGTGTAGGAGGCGGGCCGCTGTCTGAGTGCACAAATGAAGATAGAAGATAGAAAGCAAAAGAAAAGAGGTACGGTCAGTGATTTGGACATCTGAGGCAGAGAACTTTGAGAAACATCATACAGCTGGACAGGTGAAGCGAGTAAATAAGTTATATGGTGCACGCGAGAGACAACGAAGAGAAAAAGAAGAACCAAGGTTAAAAAATAAAGAGGATTGCAATAGTGTTAGAGACTGTACCACTGGATGGCAAGAGAAATCCCCATCGTGCTGAATCTTAAATTCAACATGCTGGTTGTCAGCACAGGGCTGGCGTGACTTGAAGGCAGGCATGACCTGTGATTGGTCCTGGTGGGAGCGAGGGGCTGAGATTAAGGCTGTGGCCAAGGCTGCGAAACACCTCAGCGAAAGACAGACACTCTGTTCGGGCTGAACTTGTCTTGTCAGAAACAGAGAGTGAGTGGAGATGGCGGGAGAGAAGGTTGAAATATTCATTCCAAACCCACCTCTCTCCGCTGAGATACAGAGCTTCGTTTTTAAAAAGTCCCTTCTTTCTCTCCCACTCTTCCACTCTGTCCCACTCTCCCTATCTCTCAGTGTTGCTTAAAAAGATTTCCATTAAGAGAACTTGCACTTTCATTTGTCCAGGGAATCTATAATTTAGCAGGATTGTCCCTTGGAGTTACTTACTTTGGAGCGTTGGTGGTCTCTCCGGTCTCTTTGTCTGTGGTACAACCAGGAGTGAGCCTGTCGAGCACTGTTGATTTAATGTTAGATCAGGTGTTCCCTCAAGTGCTCTGTGATCTAATTAACTCAATTTGACCTTTGGGTATCAAAGTCAAGCCTCTGTGTTAGACAGGAGAGCATTAGCTTCTTCAAGATGGATTAATATGGATTCCTGGAAATCTACAACGTGGAAAACAATCATTTCTGACTGAGCAAAATCTGCAGTTTGTGCTTAATTAGTAAAAATCTGCAAAATAGTGAAAGAGGCAGGTTAATCCTTTACCTCTTCCACACTGAAGCATCAACGTAATAAAAATCCCTGTAGGTTACAGCTGTGCTCACGGTTTAACAGGGGTTAAATTCTGCTTTGGTATGAAAAGCTGAACACAGCTTATTTTATGCAGAATGAGTTTAACTTCCAGCCTATAAGCAATTAATTCCACTCTGCATGGTTGCTGCCATGTTTCCAACAAGTCCTCCAAATTAAATCGTTTGTAATTTCTCTCCAGGGCTACACATAAGCCTTTTCTGATTTGATGTCCCTATCGGCATGAGAATACCATTTGTCACTGCCTCCAAAAACCGTTTTTCTGACCGGACACTGCTGTGGTTGAGGTTTGGTTAGGTTAAGGCTTTAAAACAACTTAGTTAGGGAACGAGCGTGGTCATGCAGTTCTGTGAAGCTGTACTATATCAGTATACTAACATGCTTACACTGACTATGCTAACATGCTAATGTTTAGCAGGTATAACATATACCATACCATGTTTACCATGTTCACCATCTTTAGCTTGTTAGCATGTTAACATTTGCTAATAGCACTAAACTAAATATGAAGCTACAGTTGATGGGAATGTCATTAGCTTTGTTAGTGTCCTAAAAACAAATATTTGACAAGTAATTTAAATTTTGACTTAATGATGGTGCTAGCTGAAGGGTCAGGGGATGACCAGGAGGGACATTAATGTGTGCATTAAGTTTCCATCCAACTGTTTTTTGTCTTTTTTGAACTGGCTTAAAAACCCAACATTGACTCTCAGTAGATAACGGGATCGACCCCGACTCCTCACTCAGTGGACTGTTTTTGGGGGGTTAACACGGGGTTAAACCTGTGTTCACATTTCATGTCTGGGTTTGTTTGTAAAAGGTTATTTACTAGATGTAATCAGTATGCTCAGGAGCCTGATACTGGTGTCCTGCCCTTGGGTAAGGACCTGAACACCTAGATCCTTTAATGATTGTATTGTATTATTCATGTACATTTACACTGAGGTAATGAAGAGCACTTCTAAAACTTGATACACAGATTTGAATATAACAGTAATACAGTAGGAAAAAAATCACATTAATATGGTTTGAGAGAACTTCACTTCTACTACACTTCACTTCAATTTAAACAATGATAACTGAGATCCTGGCGTATTCTTCTCTTGTTTGATGACTCAGTGGAGGATGTCAAGGCTGAGACAGCTTCTGTAGACAGGACCATGTCAAAGAATCTCAGCAGATACCGTAACAACACTGGGATTATCCGGATCCCAGCATCATGACATCTGTGTGTGAGCAGTGTGTGAGTGTGTGTCTGTGTGTGTTTTTTAATCTGTGCCCTCATTTGTCTGTAAACCACACATCATGAATTCAGCCGAGACAATCTCATTCCTCCTCGCAGGGCACTGTTCAGTGTGTCATGCCACAGACATTTTATGATTGATAATAACAAAATATATGAAGGCAATATATAACTCAGTGCTGGTTCATATTGTTCCCATGAGATGAAGGGGTATACATAAAACGAAGATCATCTATATTTTTAACTGTTTGATAGAAATATGGCTCCAAAATACCTATGAATATCTATATGCAAAAGAAAAACAACCCTTAATAGATGACATCTGCATCATGACTTGAGGTTGAAATAAACAAAGTTCATTCAACTTAACTGATGCAAGTGATCAAGACCAGAATGTTCAATCCCCACTGGCTCCTAGAGGCTGCAATATTTATTACACTCCACTATTAAAAAAGTTTTTTGTAGATACTGAATGAGGGAATTGAAGTGGGGCATCAAATGTAAATATAATGATAACAAAAATCTTTATTTGTACAACACCTGAAAAAGCAATGTTACAAAGTGCTTTACCTTGGAAAACATAATGCAGCACCACAATTAACAAATACAACACATACGAAATGTGGAACTGGGGGGATAACGAGATAAAACATATATTCAGCAAGCCTCATATCCTCAGGGAGGGGGTTCCAGGCCGAGGGGCACTTACTGCAAAAGCCTGGTCTCCCTTTATCTTAAAGTTGCCAGCTGCTGAAAGAAAATCCACATTATCATTACAAATGAAAATCCTCCTGGAGAAATGTTCATGGCAAACTATTATGTGTCCAAGTTGACCTGAGGGTGGGTCAAAAAAGAAAAATCTCATGAAGAAAAGGTTTGTCCTCTATGGAGCATGAATGTGTTGCATAAATGACAATCGGATTGTTGTAATACTTTTTGTGGAAAGTGGTTTAAGAGGAGGATACCGGAGGGAGGGGGGTCAGCAAAACCCTCAGGATTCATCCTCAGGAGACAGTGAACATGCGCAATCACCAGTTGTCCCATAGTTGCTGAGTTACAGAGACTGACCAGGAAAAATCTAAACTCCTTTTCACTGTAACGCAAAGTATCTGAACAGCCATGCAGTAAATACAACCTTTGGATAAAATTACATACATGGAGGGACAAAAGATTACAAACAGGTTTCAGTATAATGCAGTCCAAGCGTCAAGCCAGCAAGACAGATCGAGGGAAAGTAAGGAAATGGGAAAACTGAATAACAGCTTGTGTCATGGACTAAAAGATTTACGGTTTGAGACAAAAAAAATGATTTACCGTAACAACACTGGGATTATCCAGATCTCAGCATCATGACATCTGTGTATGAGCAATGTGTGAGTGTGTGTCTTTGTGTGTTTTTTAATCTGTGCCCTCATTGGCATCTTTAAGATAAAGGGAGACCAGGCTTTTGCAGCAGGGCAAAATGTAAATCTTTTTTTTGCTTTGAGACTTAGATCCTAAAAAATATATTTCTTCTAATCGGGTTTTTTTTGTTGAACATTGTGACTTTGTGTGTCAAGATGCTTGAAATAGAGCTTTATTTATATATTTATTATCCATTCTTAAAACTAAATTCTTCCAAGGCTGTCTATCGCCCTGACCTGGGCTACAATGAATGCGTAGCAGCCTAGCTAGTCGGTGATTGAGGGGTCTAGTTCAAGCCAGCAGTGTCTTTATCTTGATGAAAATACTCTGGCAGTTAATATTTCATTTTCCAAAGTGGTATTGCATAGCCAAAGATGGATTTTACGAGATGTATTTATTTATATTTTTTTACAGATTTAATAGGTTTTCTACATGCCATTTTATTCGCTGCCATAGTCTCAACATTTATTATGAGACAAGAGGGCATCATAGTCAATTCTGTTGCCAGTGAATATAATATTTCTCCTTGGTTAATAATTAAAATAGTTATATAAGGTAGCACAGGGCCTCAGGTTGCAGCTGCAGCTTTTTGAGTGTTCAGTTGTGTCATGCAGAATCAATTAATGCACATGAATATGCTAATAGAGGAGGAAGATGCCACTGGATGTTTCACAGTTTTTAACACCTCAGCTTTAGGAACACTGAGTCAGTCAGCAGTTTGTCCTCTGCCAGCGTTGACAGTGATTGGTTTCGAGTTCAGCAGTGTCCTTAATGCATTCCAGCAGATCTTTGCTATGACTGATAAACTCTCTCTCCATCTCGGTGTAATGAAACATTAAATAGCCACTGGAAAAACATCTGTCAATTGAAGGAAATGCCAATGTAATTCTTCTCAGGGACAGTCATTTTGGCTAAATCCTGAGATGTTAAACATTTATCATTCTCTTCACATCGGTTCACATTTACTGACAAATAATAACAGTACAGTCCTCATATTCCCATTTCCACCGCATTGCGAGCATGGCAGCACACAGACGGAGGAAGGAAAAGGAAGAATAAAAAAAGCTAATCAAAACAAAATAAAACCATAAATAAATTGATAAAAGAAAACTACAATAAATCAGAAATGTATAAATAACTCTGGTTAAGAACCTAACCAGAGATGCCTCCTAGGAGCCTTTTCTTTTTGTCATTTTCTTTCTTTCTTTTTCTTCTTCTCTCTCTCTCTGCCTGTATCTTTTTCAGTTTCACGCTGGTACCTCCTGTTAATTGTTGTTTGTTTCTCTCTTACACTATTGATTAATGGGCATATATACACCTGCAGATAGAGAGGTGTTGATCCCAGAGGACCACCCCTCCTTTTCACTTTATGTTTTTTCACAAGCATTATTCAGTCTCTCAGCTGCTGTGTGAATCGACTTAGACTGCCCAAAAGTAAAACATTTAATTTGTTTGCAGCCATGGTCCAGATGCCTGGGTTAACAGGATTTGGGGCAAATATGGGGAAATAAAGCTTACTAGGCGTTTACCTCCCTTGCCCCTTTCCACCAAAAGACTGAAACATTCAGCTTGAATTCACCACAATTAATAGGAGCGTAGTGTGTGTGTGTGTGTGTGTGTGTGTGTGTGAGTGTGCATCTGTATGTGTGATGATATCACAAAAATTTTCACTCTACTGAACATTTTAGAATGCATTAATTCCTGCATTGATATTTGTTGCCATAGAAACAAACATGAATTCCCATATGGAGGGAGGGGAATGATGGAGGGCGCATACACCAGTGCATGAGGAATACATTTGGCTCCAAATAAAGCATTTTAATCAAGGGCTTTTGCATGGCTGCCACATGCACTGAGGGTCACTGGGTCAAGGAGCAATCAGAGAGAATTTATTATGAGCATGCAAAGCCATGAAGCAATCTGCACATGGAAATAGTACATGGACAGTGCACACTGTATGTAGACTGTAACCTCTGAGCAGGGGGGAGGACAGACATATCAATATATCCTGGTGTTATTGGTTAGTAAAAATTTATGGTTGGAGGACAGTGATAGTCTTAGGAGGGCAGTAATATCTAAGAGAACTGCCAATAAGAACGTCCACATTCGTGAACAAATCAACCAGAATCAATATCAATCAAGAGTCATAAATACTGCATAATGGATGGATGCATGGATTTTTTGAAAGGATGGATGGAAAGATGGTTGGATGACAAGTGCGTCAAGAATTGAACTCAACATCAGTCAAATGAGTGTCAAGATGAAAGATGGCTTTCATCTACATGATTACTACATGATTGTTCACATCCTAATCTCCAAAATTGCAGTCTGGTCTCTTAAAACTCACTAATCACCAATCTCCAACATTAAACTGCTCTGCGATTTAAAAGCTCATGAAAACTTGCTTACATTAAATCAATCAAAGCCAAACTCAGTGAATCTTGTTCTAGTTGAAAGATGCAGGGCACGGTGCACTACACTGATTATTGCCTTGATAATTTAATCATGACAGTTATAATGCAGACTAAAACGGTGCCTGTACTCATTCTCTTCTGAATCATAATAATGCATCCTCATATTTCACTGGGATTTTATCCCCTCACCCAGTGACAGAAGAGCTACAGCCTCAGAATTGCCTACCGCTTTCCAGCATCCACACACAAACAATAATAATGCATTCCACATTGCCCTAATTATTTCCTGCCTTAGCTCCAATACGGAGCCCCCCCCATTTGTGTATACACACCACTCTCCAAATGGTGCTTTATAATCCCAGATCCCCTTCCAACAATTTTCTTCATTTGCAAAATTGCTCTCAAATAGAAATGGCAAGTGGCCATAGAGTGCAAGATTTTATCTCATTAATAAACTATCAGGCCTGGTCTCAGACCATAGATGGTTTGAAAGGACCTCCGGGTGGCAAGAGGCAGAGGACCCTTTAAAATAATTTGCAGTTTATCTTTCAGGGAGTGCAAAGAGGGTGGACATGCTATAAAGCAATGACAGGGAAGAAATGTGTCTTTGCACAAACCTCTCCTCCCTCCTTCGATTTGTTTTCACATATTACAGAAAATAATTTTCTTTCCCCCAGAGGCTATCCAATTTTAATAGAAAGGCAAAAGGCAGTATTGGTTTTTAAAGTTCCCTCATGTCAACTGTGACTGCCAAGCTAAAATAAAATACTGGATATCATTTAGTGCGACCAACAGACAGTCTGCCCGTGCAGCTATTTTTATATCCTCCAGTTATATTTGCTTAACAGGAACAACAAAACAAGACAGGCAGGCTGCTTTTTGCATGAAGCACAGTCTCTCATTCATAGAGATAATTCATTGCTGGAGGAAGCATAAAGGTAAGAGATGCTGTCTTGTCCACAGTGTTTACAACATGTGCTGGATATTTCAAAAGCTTCAGAGGACCCACATAACTCCCTTTTACATATCTACCGCTCCACCTTTTAGTCGGGGGATTGTTACGACTGAGAGGTGGTGAACAGGAGAAATGCTGCAGCAGGCTATGCAGGCTGGCATGCGATATGAATATAGCACACATCCACTGAAGCAAAAGTTCCCTGCCTCATTTATTCTGCGGCAGGAGCAGATGTCTGCTTTAAGGATGGTCTTCTATATGCCAACAAATCCCCAGCCGTTGTTGGTGGTGGGCTTTGTTTCATGGAGACGGGTCAATATATCTTCCTCATGCACAGCTGTGTGGCAAATACAGTAAAGAGGAATTAAATAACACACATGCCATCTGATGCAGAGCTGTAGTGCAAGGTTTGGCCTAATTGTGGTGCTTAACAAAAGGTCACAGGGTCGTGATTCAAATGGTCTCCTCACCGCAGCTTATTTAACAACCACTGCAGTGCCTGCCTTCGGGCCAATCAATGCAGTTTTGAGAATTAATAGAACACGGAAATGAGGGGCTTTTTGTCAACGCAGAGTCAGCACCATTCTCTGTATCATGTATGACACAGGCTATAGACAACTAGTCAACCACGGAGGCGCACATGTTAGAGAAATCAGAATAAATTAGGAGACGAAATGCCTCCTACCCATGTAATCAGCAGCATCTAGAATATGTTTATGTATGATGCATTACTCCCCAAAGTATGTCACAGTCTGATTAGTGGCATCCAAACTGTGTATGATAGACGAAGATCAGTCCACTGTCCCAATCCAATTTCATATTGTGGTATAGTGATGGTAACAAGCATCCACAATGCAAACCCACAGTCTTTAGTATGCAAACTCCACGTACTGAGTACTGGAGCTGCTTGATTTATTCTGCTATAGAATAAGGTTTGATTATCAATTATTTCTTGCACAACACTTGATCCTGACAGCCTCCAAAATCACAGAGCCAACATCAAAGAAGCTGAAGCTGGAGCACGACGCCCTCTTCCACAGAGTCAAAACTACCCATTTGACCCAGTTATCTTTTGCTCGTCAGGACCCGCATATTCAAAGTGTCTTTTCAAAGGGACCTCACTGCAAAGTAGGCCGACAACAGCTGTGACTTAAAAGACATATTCTGAAGCTACACATGCACAAGAGGTCACACTAAGTCCTTTGATTTTATATTGACCACACCTCTTGAATAGATTAGATTGAGAATTTTTGTCATTAACCCACGCGTCATTTTTTCCAGCTCTCCCTTCATTTCCTTTCATCTCCTCCCTCATTGTGTGTAGTCGCTGCGCAGAGCCCTAACCGTTGCCTCTTCTACTCCTCTAATTATTTTTTTCTCACTTTCACTGGTTCTCCACTAGTTTCCTCTGTGTTACCTTATATGTCGAGCTGAGAGAGAGTTTTGAACTGTTGAGGCAAACAAGAACAATAGCCTGATTTAAAAAGGTAGTGCTGACATGTTTTGAAAGCCGTTATGATTCAGGTCTGGCTTTATTCTGCTCACTTCCTCTGAATACGGAGTGATGTAATTGTGTACTGTAAGACTTGTTGATGCAGTAATAAGCACATATGCAGAACATGCCATAAACATTGCTCTCCCCTAATCATCACCTTTGTTGACACATTTTCCCACTGCTTGCCCTGCGGTTAGGTACCATGTTCCTGTTTTGCCCCTCTGGATGTTCCTTGTGCTTTTGTTTCTGGACTTACCTGTTGCTTGTCTGCCTGCGCTGCCTTCATGCCACACTGTAACAATATCATGTAGCGCATCAGTATTTCATGTTCAAGCTGTGATCAGGGGAGGCATGTTACTGTATGTGCTACTGTCAAAGAGCTTCTAATTATTGTTATGCAGTAGTAGAAGCACATGCTGGGAAAAAGACATTAACAATAGACCTTTCAATATGTTCGCAACCAAACCACGAGGAGAAATTGAGACTAATCTCAATTCTTTTCTACATTTAAGTGATATCCAAATAGCACCGCCTTCATGGAAACAGGATGTGGGTTTCTCGCATGCAATGTTTTAAGTTATTTTTTACACCTATGTCTACAAATATCTCTAAGTATCATTGGTGTGTAGGCTGCTGGAGAGCAATCTACTGTAAAGCCATCTGTAGGAGCATCAGTGAGCGATGTTGACTTCTAAAAATGTCAACATGCAAGGTATGAATTACATATTTAACCTTGATGTTTCGGGAGCAACAGAGGGTGGCACCTGCTGCTGTCTGTTTTTCCGTGTGTAGATGGATGGAGAGAAGGTCTGTGGGAGATACAGTATTTTCTGCACAGTAATCTTATTTGGGGCTGGTGTTGGATGACGTGGAGGTGTTCTCCCCACAGAGCTGCATTAAGGAGCCCGTGGTTTGGGTTTAGCTTCTCCATTGGCGTGGGCTTTCCCTTCACATTTAGCCCACATATAATCACCCTTATACACATACAGAGACAAAAATACACTGAGGAGTCTCATTTTATGCTCCAACTATTGGGGAACCACCAAAAGGAGACAATTTAATCTAAGAGCAACCTTTCTGAAAGCACAGACATGATTAAATTGCATGGTACATACAAATATCTAAGGAGGAAGATATTGTTGAAAGAATACGTTAACTATTTGGGAAATGATTCCTTTTCTTGCCGAGAGTTAGATGAGAGATCAATCCCGCTCTTATAAAGGCTGGAAATGGGCAAACAGCTAGCCTGGATGTGTCCACATAATCAGCCTACCAGCACTTCAAAAGATCAATCAACACATATCTTGTTTCGGTACAAAACAAACAAGTGACGTGTTTTCACAGATGAGTGCGTAGATGAGTAAGTAAGCAAATAAGTATAGATCCTGAACTGTTTCATTGACTTGAAGTGAGTATATATACAGTGTGTGTGTGTGTGTGTGTGTGTGTGTGTGTGTGTGTGTGTGTGTGTATGTACGTATATGTTGTGACATTGAGGGAGGCCAAGTCAGGCAACGTGATCACGTTCCGGCCTGGCAAAGCAGAAGGACTACAAAACAGTATGGCCGTAGGGATGGACTACAACACCCTTCTGCAGCTGGGCCTCCAGGAGAGCAGATGCTGCCCAGTGTGATGGCAAAATGTAACCATATAATCTGTTTTTCCTGTGTATTGTATTTTGTTTATCATTTTAATGTCTTCTACACACTTTATTACATGAGTGCATTAGCTGTGGTATTTTGC
>JAVQJF010124656.1:0-69081 GCA_036023855.1 Gadopsis marmoratus | reverse complement strand
GGTTTGAAGGACAACTCCTCTAGAGGACCGAGGTTAGCCAGCACAGGAGCAATCATCATGCCTGACTGGTGGAAGACAGGACACAGAACAGCAGCATCAGCACACACAGATTTAGTATTTGAAATGACCACCGTCTAGCATTGTTTTAATAATAAATCACCTTTTATTGATTATGAAAATAGATTCATCCGTGGCCTAACTTTATGATAAATCAGAGTCTGTATAGTAGTAGCATAAAATTTAATGAAAAATTACACCAAACAAAAAGGAGTGTGTAGCGAGTTCAGCTCACCCCTTCATCACATGGCTCACTCACCATGTCCCTGAGAGGCTTCAGGATGCCCCAAACCCTCTCTGCTGCCACATTAACACCCAGCTCCTCCCTGGCTTCCCTCAAAGCTGTGGCCACCACATCTCTGTCTGAGGGATCACTCTTTCCTCCTGCAAAACTACAAATGATTGGAAATGAGATACAGTACTCTACTGACCATTTCAAAGGAATGTAGCGCGTTTGCAGCTGCCTGCCACTCACCTGACATCTCCCTTGTGCCTGCCCTTCAATGTGCTGGAGCGCAGAGTGAAGAGAAACGCCGGCTCCCCCTCAACAGAGCAGAGAGAAACCAGGACTGACGCCCATTTTCCCTGGTTCTTTCCCTGGCTCTGACTCGCCCCTTTTCTCCCCTTGTCCACCTCGTACAGCTGCACGTTGGGCCTCAGGTTCTGTCGACACCGGTCTTCATTCTCCAGGGTTAGACAGTCTCTCCAGGCGTCGGCCACAAGAGGGGTAGCCTGATGAGCAGCTCTGGTTTGGTGAAAAGAGAGGCTGAGGGGTTGTGGTCGATTGTGAAAGTGGTTCAAATTCCATGCAGTATGCGTTGACAATCTGAAAGGTCTAACAAAGTGCTGTTTGTAATATAAATGGCTTTGAAGAAGGTTACTGTGATTCTTATGGGTGAAACTGACTGAAGGTTGGCAAATGTCCCAAGGCCATCTCCAGGGTTGAAGGCAAGTTGCGTTGAATAAACAGTCATGGTAAGTGCGCACAGCTTTGAGCTTTTGACCTACATCTTCCACTACTGTGCATTTCCAGGAATCACATGCACGTTTAGCTTTTACAGAGGCAGAAACCTGGGGGGGGTGATGGCGGCAGGACAAAAAGGCCTTGATTAGGAGGTTTTGAACTGAAACCTCTCTCAGCTGATGATCATCACAGTCCAAGCTAAATGAAGGCAGCTGTGTTGCCTCTGTGGACCCCTCCTTACTTCCATGGATCCTTTCATATCTCCTTTGCGTCACTGCTCGTGCACCCTGCCATCCAGCACCAGTGTGCTCCAAGAAAGCAGAGAGGTGGGATTCTCTCGATACCAACAAAGACCTTATGGGACAAGACCAAGTCAGGATCTGATGTCCCCTAAACATCCTAGAAAAAAAGAAAAAAGAGAACTAAACATACAAAGGCAATCTTAAAAGCATCAGTCAGTTAGGCTCATCAGCATGTGAAGTTCTACCTCACGCTTAGCTGCACCTGAAGAGGAGGCGTGATACGTCTTGGTGGTGAGTAGAAGGGCTCAAACCCCGGCTGATCTGAGCTCAGAGGTATACCCAAACTGAATGACCACTGGAACACGTTCGCGTTACTTTCAACAGCTTAATGCTGCTACGGATCCGGAAAACATTTTCATCAACCATTACCTTCAACTCCAACTGTTAGCTCCCAAGTTTGCTATAGTTGAAGGTTATCTATCGGTTCAATCGCTGTCAAACTTTGCCTAGTTAGCTACAGCTGTTAGCTAGCTGACTTGGCTTAGCCGAGTTTGTTAGCTACCGTGGCAATATAACGTTACACTATCAGGTTTTCGGCTTCTCCGTTACCAACTAAAACTATCAAAAGCTGGTTTAATAGTCGTCGAGATCTTTCTTGGCTCGAAAATCAGCTGTCGGAAGTGTACGCTGGCTAAGTAGCCTGCTAAAACATTAGCATAAAGCTAGCATTAAAAACAAACCTATGTTAATATCGTATCCCGCCGCTAAAATCGAAATGTAGTCAATGGCAAGCAGCCGACATGCCCCACTTGAAGTCGGAAAACACGCCAATGGTTCATTCTCAAAATTAAAATGTAACTTGAAAGCAGAAAACACCCACTTTAATAGTTGAATCAAATGCGGCTGGCCTCTCGCCCAGCTAGCCGGCTTCCACTAGTCAATATGGCGCAGAGTAGCTTCATACGCGTCAGTGTTGCCCTCACTTTGCTGTGATGACGCCATGCAAGCGCATATCGCAACTTTTCCAGTTTAGCTTGTATTTACTGCAAATAAATGGAGCATGAGGTGAGACAGAACATTTAGTTGTTAACTGACTATGTCATTGGGTAATTCCCCCACATTGTTTGCCACTTACATCACTAGTCACGTTGTCAGAGTTGAAGGACCAGTCTGTCCTTAATGGACTAGCATTAACTAGGCCAAGACTAACCACGTGTTCTTTATGCTCTTAATTTCTAAGGTGACATCCCTGTCTGGCTCAAATTCTGAACATTATGACACCATTGTTGTTCCTTATTTCCACAATATCATAAAGTTGCCATCATGAAGCCTGCCATTTATCACCTGACAAACTGGGAAGCACCAATGACATAAGGGGAGAAACTCCTCACCCCACCTGTTTTACCAGCCCCACCCAGAGCCAAGGCGGCCTCTGTTTTTTAAGCAGCATGTGATTCATTTGAACTGGCATTTCAGCTTTTGCCATCCTTGTGTGTCTTTGCTTTTAATTTAGAAGACTTGCTTGCTACAATTATTTCTAGCTCTGTAAAATATTCAAACGCAGAACCTTGTATTTGTCTATACATCCAGGTTTGACCTTAAAGAATTCTAGCTCATCCTTCTCCGTTCCACCCAGAACCATATGGCCTCAGCGTGGTCTGAAGAGGATACCTTTGTCTGCTCAGTATGCCTGGACACCCTGAAGGACCCAGCCACTCTACCCTGCGGACACTCATACTGCTTGTCTTGTATCCAGAGCCACTGGGACAAAAGAGACAGCAAGGGTCAGTACAGATGTCCCCAGTGTAGGCAGGTCTTCAACCCTCGACCCTCGCTGGCCAAGAGCACTTTGCTAGTGGAGGCTATGGAGAAGCTGCGAACCAACAGCCTTAAGAAAAGCCCCTCCTCAGCTTCCTCTGCTCCACCATCGATGCCTGTCTACCTGGAGGTCCGGCCAGATAGAGGGCCGCAGCTCGGCAGTATGTACCCTGAGCTTCCAACAGTGGGCCCCAGACCCTGCCCTCGACACAATCGACCCCTGGACCTGTTTTGCCATGAAGACCGGGAGTGCGTGTGTGAGGTGTGTTGTAAGGAAGGACACAATGGACATCGTGTGCTCGTACCACAGCAAGAGAGAAAGGGGAGACAGGTATGTAATGGACAAGGAACATATGACCAGGGCAATATTATCAGTTTTTTTAAAAATACATTTTTTTAATCACTTGTGCTGGTTATTTTATTTAATATAAGGTGCAGGTGAATCTAGAACTGTGTCACAAGTGTAGCATTTCAAAAATGCAGCTAAACTTGACGTACTTGTAAAACGATGGTCTTTACTGTGCATTCCTGCCACATCTGTGGAAGTTTTCTTTCTCTTCTTTAAGGGGATTGTTATCTAGGTCCATTACTGTCCAACATTGTGTGGCCCCTTTTTTTCTTTCTTTTTTATTAGATTTTTTTTTTAAATATACTAAGTCACGGGTAATCTGTGTCTCTAGGAAGAGCTTGTTCAGATGCAAGTAGAGATACAGAGGAGAATCCTGGAGACTGACAAGAAGCTTAAGGAGGTCCCACATGTTGCCCGCCAACAAAAGGTAAGCAACAACTATGATTTAGTGTAGAAACCTCTTGCACTTAGTCACCGTTTCCGATGTCGTGCTTGTAGTTCTGTGTTTCTTACATTTATATTCCTTGTACCCTTTTCTCATAACCCGTGATCCTCACCCGCGATTTTCCTTGATCCTTCTCGTCTTCTCTGTGCACTCCCAGGCCTTGGTACAGGCTCTAGAGCAAGAGAGCACAGATTTATTCTCGGATCTCGTCAAGAACGTGAACCTAACAGGCATCCAGGTCGGTGAGTTCCTCGGCGCTCATGAGATGTCCTTAGGCAGCCAGGTTGAGGGGCAGATCCACAGACTGGAGCAGGAGGTGGCACAGCTGCACTGGAAGAGCGAAGAGCTGAGCGGACTGGCCGACATGCAGGACAACATCTCATTTTTGAAGGTAATGTGTTGCTGTAAATTGATTTCATTTGAGTTTCACTGGATAAAGAATGAGGTTCACCATCGGTAAAATGAGAACTGCGGTCTTTTTTTTTATTTTTATTTAAATTGTAATGCTTTGTCATCCGTTCTCAAGAATTTCCTTGCCATGGAGCCGCTGGGTCAAACGGGTGCCACAGGAGAGTCAACACTGATTCAGGAGCAAGCGGTGGTAGCTTCCATCCGCTCAGTCATGAAAGAACTACAAGAATCAGTACAGGACCTCTGCAAAGCCAGCTTGGCCAAGATCGTCACATTGGGTTCGTTCTGTTATTTTCTTCTCCTCGTCTCGTCTCTTCTCTTCTCTTCTCCAGACAGCCAAAACTTTGCTTTTCTTTGTAGTGAATCATGAGCCTGTGGCTTCAACACCCAATGGTGCAGCAGCAAATTCAGCAACTATTAACGGTGGTCAGGCCACTGTGCAATGTGCAGGTACGGTAAATTAAAGTCACCCATTGCAACATAAAGCATAAATTCAAGCAGAACGAGTTTGTTTTAACTGTTTATAAGCGGAAGGAAATGACACATGTCCTACAACCTATGAGTTTTCACAAATCACCCACTCTTTCCTGTAGTGTATGAGATGAGGACAGACCCTTCACCTCTGCCGCCTTCACAACCTCAAGGTAAGTTACTTTAGAAACATCATTATGCTGTATCTCTGGCTCATAGAGCAAATGCTCATGTACCTGAAAACATTTAAATTCAGCCGCTAGAAAGTCCCTGAGTTAATATTTTGCTTCAGCTGTTCATTCCTTTCCCCCTCAGGGCATAATGATTCATCTAACTAGCTGAGATCTAGTTTGGCTTACCTGTGTCTTTGTTTCCTCTCTCCCCATGTCTCTGGACATGAAGCTTCAGCCCCCCCTCCCCTCTCCCTTCCTCCTCAACCTCAAGGTAAATACAAAAGCATTAAACTCTCTGTACATATCAATTAACTAGTTCCCCTTGTAGACGGGGATCAAAAATTGTCTACACCACACTGATTTGATATACATTTTGTTTCCTCTTAGCACTTCCTGTAACAACAGTGGGACTTGTTAATCCAGAACCAAAGACAAGAGCAGAACTGCTTAAATGTGAGTCCACAATATGAAACGGAATATAATCTCAAAGCATTTGGGGTCTTCACTAAAGTATCCCCTCCCTTCAGTTTGCTTCAAGCCCACCATGGACCCCAACACTGTGTACCGCCACATGCAGTTGTCAAATGGAGGTCATAAGGCCACAATGCGGGCTGAGAACCTGAACCCACCAGACCATCCTGAGCGCTTCCACTTCTGGAGACAGGTTCTGTGCAGCGAACCCCTGGCAGGGAGTCCTTACTACTGGGAGGTGGAGTGGACCGGCCAGAAGGTGATGGACATCAGTGGGGAAATGTGAAAAGGAAAGGGGTTTCAGCTTGGCATGTGCTTCATACAATACATTAATGGGAATCTCTGCTAAATTTGCAAGAATTATTTATCTAAACTTAACACATTAAATTGGACTGCAACGGAGACCTGTGGATTCAGGGTCTGTTGATTGTGTGGTTTTTTATTTTATTTTTTTTTTGGTTTTAAAACGAAGCGGAGCAGCTCGGAATCCTTAAGACAGTTGAGAGAAAAATGCAAATTTGATGATTATGCACCACATTGCAAAACCTGCTTTAACTGTGAAAATAAACACCAATGTACATGACTTGATTTTTATATTTAGCCACACTAGCAGCTTGGTTTTCGTGATGGCAGTCTCGGTCATGCAGTCCACCACTTTAGTCCTGACTGAAAGTATTGGATGGCATTCCATTGCACTTGGTGCAGATATTTATGGCTCCCAAATGATGAATCCTAATGACTCCTATTATTCATATTTGTAGATTTTGGGTAAAATGTGGATTATTGGATGGATTGCCACCAAATTTGGCACACCTTCATGCCCTCCTCAGGATGAATTGTTGTAACTTAAGAGATCCCTTAACGTTTCATTTCAAAATTTTAATTTAGCCATTACTAAAAATACTATTTATCACTGAATACCTGCAAAATAATGGCATTTCCATCAGCCTCAGCTGTACAGCTGTTTAGTGTAAATTAGCGATTGTTGGCTTGCTAATGCACTAAGCACTACTGATTAAATATCAGCATGTTAGAATTGTCAGTGTAAGAATGTTGTCATGCCAACATTAGCCTTTAGCTCAAAGCACTGCCATGCCTAAGTACAGCCTCACAGAGTTGCTAGCATGGCTGTCGACTGTTAAAACACCAAAAATAATGAGCCCTAGGTATAAACCTTGCAAGACTTGTAAAACAGGAAGTTCACTGACATCCCTTGATATTACAGTTACCCCTCACTACAATATACAGCCACCAGCATTTGCTTCTTTTCCTAATCTATCTTTCCTGTCCCACCATGCAGATTGCCATCGGCGTGGCCTACAAGGAGATGGAACGTAAGGGGTCTGATGACACAAGCCGTCTGGGCCACAATGCTCTGTCCTGGAGCTTGTACTGGTCCGGGACCGGCTTCTCCTTCTGGCACGATGGCCAGGAAAAACTGCTGGGCTCATCTAAGGCCCGACGGGTTGGCATGTATCTGGACCAGCATGCAGGGATTCTGACCTTTTACCGCATCACAAACAACCAGGCTGATCTCATCCACTGTCACCAGACCCAGTTCACTGGCCCACTGTACCCAGGGATCAGGTTCTCAGGACGAGTAGGGGAAACAGTCACTGTTTGCCAATTGGATTGAGTTGTATATGAATCAGGGCTGGGTCTTCTTTAAATATGTAACTTGCTTGTCTGGTTGGACGCATGTGACAAATATAAGGAAGAAAATGTGTTCATCTAGTGAGGAAACGAGGGTTCAGGACTGTCTGGTTTTCATAATATTCCCTTTGCACCCGTCCTCAGTGACGTGATGTTAATGTTCTAAAAATGTCTTTTGTAAGCTAATAAAGAGAAGTAATCACACATTTCATATATAAATTATTATTTTTTTTTTTATTAAACATTTGTGTGGGATGAAGTTGCATTAAGTATTCTGTGGAAATGGGTGTACTGGATGGTTTGCGCAGCCGTCGGTATTACTGTGTAAGAGACTACATAACATTCAGATTCTTTTTATATGACCAAAGGAATAACCCGAGTATTGCTGATATCATCTTTGATCCCCACGCCTCAGTGACCTGGATGTTTTAGCGCTCCCCTTCCGTTCTCAAGTTATCTGTATTATCTTTAGTATTCCCACAAGGAACTATTTGACTTGTATTGGTCTTTTGTCCACCAATTTCTTCCTCTTGACGCAGCGACGACATTATTAAACTGCAACGTAGAGTCCTGATTTGTGTTCAATCATTATTTTGAATAAAATTCTCCCCTCTTGTTGCTCTCTTGGAAGAAAAATGTTAATTTATTCATCGTATTCTAAATGTTAATAATCCTTGCTTTATGCTAGTAAGATAAAGTAATTCGACACCATTCAAAAGAGGACAATGAAAATCTCATTTTACTCGTGACAACTTGTCCTGCCCTGTTTGGAAAAGGTTGGCCAGATTAAGACTGCGTAATGAACATTGATGGCTTCAGGGTTCAAAACGTCTATCTTGGAGATTTAAAAAATCTGGTTTATACTCCTCCACTATTGGTGTCCAACGTGTAATGGCCGCAATCCTTAATCTCAGCTAATGTTAACTCTCTGGTCTTGCCTCTTTTAAACATGTTTATGAGAACAAAAGTCCACAGTACTTTCAGTGCCGCAAACTGAGATGTCTTTATCTTTGATGCACAATAAAGCGTTTTTTGCGCACTTGTAAACACCGAGCAAAGGTGCTATATTTGTGCGCTGATGGGAACACTGAACCGTGTGGACAACGTGGCTAAGGATCGATGATACCCGACCTACATCTCCAACACAAAGCCCTGGAGGTTGGGTGTGTGTGTCTGAAACCGCCAACCAAAAAGAAGAAACTACAGGGGAAATGGGGACGGGCTATTTGAAAGACAGAAGAAAGGAATTGATGGTAAAAATACATAGTGACTCTCGACCCTGCAGCAGTCTATCACATCTTCTGTCCTTGTGAAGCCATCATCAGTTGTCAGCATGAACATGCAAGGTGAGAATATCAAGTTGCAACTATAGAGGTGCTGCATGTATGGCGACGGTTGGAACGGTGTGAAATGTATGTTAAGATGTAAAAGTAAAATGTCCTGTTTTCACAAGAATCAGTGTTATGACTCTGTCTGGGTTTAGTGGTTCTTCTGTTGCTCCCAGCTGTTGTATTGCTGTGTCTGTTGGAAGCTGGTGATTCTTCCTGGGACAAACACGGAAAGTGTTGTTCGTAACACAGAAAAGGGTGAGAGATTTTTATGAAGCTAGGACATAGGCAGTGTGTCTGTGCATACTGTCATCCCCAACATACTGTATTCCTGTGTGTGTGTTCAGTCTGTCTTACAGAGCAGGGGTCGTGTGGCTGCGGTCTTATGCAGATGCACAGGATGAAGGTGTTCTTTAACATAAGCCTCAATGAGCTGGAGGAGGAACTGATAAAAACAAAGACTGTCCTGTACGACGTCAGAGGTGCGACAAGTTCACGAGCTGCACAAACCAGAACAGATTGAAGGTCATCAAAACATATTAAAGGATCGAACACTTTTCCCAGCGCAACTTCATGTGTTTCTCTTCCCCTCTGCATCTCCAGCTGTCCGCAGTGCCTCCTCTGTCTGTCTAACCAGTGAGAACAATTTGAAATGCTTTGGCCCCTTCAGCAACAACAACTTCATCATCTACAAACATGTCTTCATCAACCTGGGTAATGGCTAAAGTGCAGAGTCCGGTTCTCTGTCGTCTACAGCCTCGCCCTCGCCCTCACCATCTACAGTTACACGGGTTCTCCTGGTAACAGCCAGACTGCAGGTTAACGGCCAGCTGGTGGCCAGACCCAGAGAAAAACATACGTGGCAGGTGACCAAGAGGTGTAGTGTGCTGGGTTTTTTACCAACTCTGGGATTTGTAGCAACTCTTGCCCTACTGACAACGCTCGAGTCTGATGCATGAAAACTTGTGCCCTTTCTCACCCATCACCCAACACAATGCTCTCATCTTAATTTCTCTTATTTTATTTCATCATATTCAACTACTCTCACGTCCAATATTATCTTTTGACAGAAGCATGGTTTTAATAGAATTTAAAGAAATGAATGTCTGAAGCCTTTTCAAACATTAGAAATAAAATGTCAAAATATGCCATACAGTCTGAGTATTTCTGTTCTTGTAAGTGCAAATCTGTCACTTTCTGATTTGATCTGATCATCAAAAATGTGATGAAAATATGTAAAATTATAAGGAAATAAAACAGGATTTTGAGCAAAACAGTAGCAGTATGATGTGTTTTGTTTTACTTAAAAGCATTAAAAGCATTTAGCATTGCACTCCGATAACATTGGTGACTCATGATGGATGGTAAGAAAAAAGGATCAAAATTGGAACCAGAGATATATTTTTTTTTTATTCCACTCATTGTAGCTTCTTGTCAAAGCCTGGCTCATACATTACCCACAATGCAACTCAACCAAAACAGTTCATTCAGAGACGCGGGGTGTGTTATGCTAGTAGCACCTAATGTAGCCTTGAGCCGCTAGTGCAGTGTTGCACATATTTGAATGCACTTAAGTCTGCACTTGTTTGTGCTATGCACTTTATGTCTGTTACTGCACTATAATTGTATGTATTTTTATGTGACAGTCTTTATGTCCCAGACAAAGTTCCCTAGGGACAAAATAATGTAAACTTGTAATCTCATGTGACTGGAAACTGGGGAGTGCTGAGCAATCGTTAGACTGGAACTCAGCTCTGTGTTATGTTAGCAATTTATTTCAATTTATGCAAATTATTTCCAGCAAAGGCTGGATATTAGCGTGTTGAGGGGTGGCATATAGATTAAAAAGTACTTATTGAGTTCTGAAGCTTGAGAGACACCATACGTATGTAGAGATCATTTGACATTACTGCACAAAATCCACGCAGCAGAACCATAGATACCATGTTTTTTATTCAATGGCGCAGGGAAAATGCCAAAAATAAGACTACTGAGAGGCCGGAGGAGCTGATGTCTATGTGGAGGCAGACAACCAGTTTATTCACTGATAAGACGGAAACGGTACATTAGAGGTCCCTAGGCTAGTCACTACCCTCTCTACTAGTCACTAGCATCTCTAGGTTAGTAAGTAGCAACCCGTGCTGGGCACTCACATTCCAAGGCTACTCTGACTCATGAGTGTGGGCTATTTAAGGATCATTTATATGTAAGGTATGCATGCATGTGAACATCGTCGCTGTCCGATGATAAAGATGTATCTCCAACAATCGATCTGATCAGCCACAACAAAAGTTCCTATCTTACAGAATCATTAAAAATATTGATTTACAATATCATTCAACTTTTTAAAAATGTATCCTGTTTCTAGCTGACCCGTATATACAAAGAACCCTGTCTGGTCATTCTGCCTTCACATTCATTTTCATAACCCACATTCGTGTGCACTGCCCTCATTATATGCAAATACAGCATGTCTAAGGAAAGACATGTGAATGAATGAGATTGGGCATCTGGCCTAGCCAATATACTTAGAATAAACCATTAGCCATCATCAATTGTAAGCAGTTGGGTAAGATATTATAAGATATTCTTTTGCTCATGCACTGTCTGGAAGATTTATGTGGTGTCATTGGGTATTGACAACACCGAAGGATCTTAAATATGTGTTTGTGATGCTGACAATGTTTCATGATAATTTGATTTTGATAACTTTTTAATGTGTAAACTTTGTAATAAACTAATTTGTCATAAAATATTTGAGTAAATTACAATGTATTGCATTAATATAACACCAAAATCCTTTACTATTGTGCTTTAATAAGTTAACCTTCGTATTTACTGTACAGACATGAGAATGGTATCGATCTTTAATACTCTCGTATTCAACTACTCCTTTAAATCTACAGTGGAAAACTGTAGGCCATGCAAAGGCAGGGTAGGGATTTCAGAAAGTTTTAAGATGGACTAACATAGTGTAGATTTTCAAGGGATTTGTTCATAGAAAAATATGGAATAATGCCAGTGCAACCTCAGAGGAAAGCGATATTTTCATGATGTTTAATAAAATAAGACTTTTGGACAGCTTGATTTGGGTCAGTATTGATCAATATCCTTTACCAGCATCATGTCTGCCCGACTGTGTACCCTTTACCTTAAGTTTACCGCTGAAAACATCTCGGTTTTCAGCACTAAAGTTTTTAGCCATGCCAGTGGTGTACCTCTATGGATGGCAACGTTGGCCGTCGGGCCATCCGTTAGCTAGTCCA
This sequence comes from Gadopsis marmoratus, assembly GCA_036023855.1. Lineage (NCBI taxonomy): Eukaryota > Metazoa > Chordata > Actinopteri > Centrarchiformes > Percichthyidae > Gadopsis > Gadopsis marmoratus. The sequence continues at coordinate 57,433 of JAVQJF010124656.1, read as the reverse complement.
CTACATATCTCCACTCACATTGAACTACCATGGCATTTTGTACATTCCTGGTTCTGGTTCCCAGAGGATGAATCCTTTTGTGACCCCTGACTTTTTCTCTAGTGCCACCATGAGGTTAACATTTGCGTTTTTTTGGATGGATTCCGATGTCACTGTGTACAGATATTCAATGTTCCCCTCAGGACAGATTGTTATAACTTTTTATGGTCCCTATATTTTCATCTAGCGCTTTCATCAGCTCTAAATTTGATTTTGTAATGATTTTAATCATTTGGTTTTTGAACGTAAAACTAGCGACACTCCCATCAGCCTCGGCTGTGATTTGTGTTTAGTACATATTTGCATTCTAACATGCTAAACTAAGGTGCTGAACAAGGATAAAAATAAAAACGTATGTTAATATTGTCATTGTGAGCATGTTAGCATGCTGACATTAGCATTTAGCTCAAAGCACCACTATGCCTGCATAAATGTAGTATTTCTATGTGCAATGCTTCACACTCTCATAGTGTCTTTTTCATTCCAAGAAAAAGTATGTTCTTATTCAACCAGGGACCAGGTGGTTTGAACAGAACCGCTGCACGGCTAAAAAATCCACATTCAGAACACCTCATCTGAGGTGATAGTTGATACCTGGGAGGCACCAACAACAAAGCCCTGGAGGGTGTGTGCCTGCCTGTGTGGTTTTCAGAAAATGAGAGCCCCTAGTGATGAAGACGAAGAAGAATCTCCAATTATGAAGTTAAGAAGGCAAGTAGGGCGGGCAGTAAAAAGGAGGAGCGATGTCAAAAGAGGAGGAATAAAAGTGAGAGGAAACCAGGGAGGGGCTCTACGAAAAATATATATCCGTGACATTTGTCTCACAATCAGTCTACACACATTCCATCCTTCTGAAGCCGTCATCATTTACCAGCATCAGCATGAGAGGTGAGACAAGTTGCAGCTACGGTGGCATAATATTTAGAGGGGAGATGGACCTTAACAGGCAATTTGGACTCCAGAATAACTTTTCAACTGAAAGGTTCAGGTTAAAAAGTTCCTGACTGAAGGTGGCTTATTAATGATTAGTGTAAAATAAAATGGATAATGACGTCCGCTCCTTCTGGGTCTAGTGGTTTATGCCTTTGCTTCCCCCCCCCCAGCTATCGTATTGCTGTGTCTGCTGCATGCAGGTTTTGTTCAGAATAATCAGTTTTCCTGGGATGGACCTGTCACAACAATACATCCTGCAGCTCCCGATAAAAATGGTGAGATATTCTTAAGGAAAAAAGTCTATCCCTTCTGTCAATCCATTGTCAATGTGTCTGCACATATTCTTATCTGCAGCCTAATGTATTAATGTGTGTGCCCGTGTGTGTGTGTGTGTGTGTGTGTGTGCGTGCGCAGTGTGTCTTGGCGACCAAGCGTCATGTGGCTGCTGCCTGATCCAGAAACAGTTGCAGAGGATGGAGGGGTTCTTTAACAACACCTATGAAGAAATGAAAAAGGAGCTGACAAAATCAAAGACGGCCCTCGACAATATGAGAGGTGAGCGACACATCCATGAGCCACGCAGACAGCGAGACAATGCAGAACATCGTCAGAATGTCTTAAAGAACTAAACCGATGCACTTCACAAACCTCTAGCCTGACTATTTCTTCTTCTCTGCATTTCCAGCCAGCCGCAGTGCCTTCTCTGTCGCTCTAAACAATGACACAAGTTTGACCTACTATGGCCCCTTCGGTAGCGACAAGCCCGTTGTCTACAAATATGCTTTCATCAACCTGGGAGCCGGCTACAACGTGCAGACCGGCATCTTCACTGTTCCCCGCTCTGGTGTCTACAGCCTCTCCGTCAGCATCTACGCCATTAATCGGCCAGGTAGCAACCTGGTACTCTGCGCCAATCTGCAGGTTAACGGCCAGGTGGTGTCTATGCTCCTCGAACAAAACGGCCAGGACATTGAAGACAGTGCCACTGTTGTTGTGACCCTCCAACTGATGGCCGGGGACAAGGTGACTGTCAACATACCCAAAGGATCTTACCTCTCCGATGACGCAAACCACTATAACACTTTCACCGGTTTTTTGCTGTATGCTACTGACTAAGATAGCAAATGTAGCAATAAAAGCTGTTCAGGGCATTGCACCAACCATTGCCCTACTGACAGTCTGTTAGATGAAGTCTTTCTAATAGTCATGTCTTGTAGCCCTTAATCTCTATCTGATCTTTTGTTGGAATCACCCATTCCAACAAAATGCTGTCATCCTGATTTTGTTTGTTTTATTACATCATGGTTGACTGTCCTTCCTCAGATCATTATCAATATTACCTATTGAGGGAAGCCAGGTTTTTGATCCACCTTAAAAGACAAAACACCTTTTATGTCTTTTTCATGTGACGCTGTTTAAGTATCTGCTGTTAACCTTGAACTGCTGAAATTATGTGATGTAAATTGTAATAGAAATAGGAATAAATAAATAAAAAACCCTGCTGTACCTGAAACTTACCAACAAAATAAAACCAAGACTTTTAAACAAACTTGTTCGCACTCTGAGTTACTTTGTTTCAATGTTCATCAAAGAAACTGAGGCTACAAAAGTCATGTCTACTTTAGACATGCTGAATTAAGTTACTGCTTACTGGTTAATAAAGCTGTAACATTTTAGGATCGACTGATGTGTTTAATACTGAATTCTTTCTCAACCACATAATACATTTTCTTATTGTAGCCTTTAAGTTACACTTTTGATTACCCTGTGTTACCTTACTCATACAAACAGAGGATTTCCTAAATTAAAATGGATGCCGTATCACCAGACCGATGAAACAGAATTCATAATAAATAAAGTGTGACTACAGTAACATACACATTATTAAAATCTTCATTTAAACACTACTGTACAACACTAACTGAAATATTATATTGCAGACCTTTTTAGGGTCTCTCATTCTGTACATTATTTTGGAAACACACACCATATCTATAGTGAAGAAGACAGCGTCAGGATGAAATGACATGTGACCTATAACATATCCAAACATTTCTACCTTTTATAGAGCCATCCTGAACACAATGTCTTCATTATTTAACACGGTAACAGGATCTGATGCACCCAAAAAAGAAATCATGAGCAGATCAGAGCCCTCAACCAGTTTATCACATTGGACACAGTAGTACATCTGTGCAAAACAACAGTGCAGCTGCCGGAGGCAATTAAGCTAATTTATGAGTTTCTACATGTCAAGAAAAGGTTATCAGCGCAGAATATAAAACTCATTTAAACTATCGTGCAGCACGGTTGTCTGCTGATGAGTCTGCACATACACCTCTTTCCAGACAATAGAATATACCTGGCCTGTAACCAACTACCCAAAGCCCTGCAGGGTGTGTCTCTGCATGCGTGCGATTTTAGGACAGGACAGCAACTGGTGATGACGATTAAACAGCACCCATTTACACAGATATGAAGGAAAATAGGGCGAACGATAAAATAAAAAGAAAAAGAAAAGAAAACAGAGGAGGAGTGATGACAGAAGGGGAGGAATAAAACTGAGAGGAAACGAGGGAGGGGCTCGAGGAAAAGTATATATCCATGACACGTCCTCTACCGATCAGCCCATCACACCTTCCATCCTGCTGAAGCTGCCGTCATTTACCAGCATCAACATGAGAGGTGAGACTTAATACATTTACAGAGGTAGAAATGGTTCCGATATACAACAATACATCAACAGTCAACTACTGCAATGCTCCTTCTGGGTTTAGAGCTACAAGCCTTTGCTCTTACCCCCCCACCAGCTATTGTATTGCTGTGTCTGCTGCATGCAGCTCTCGGTCAGACTATTCGAAATCCCTGGGATGGACCTGGCTACGTAGGTTCGACTCCAGACCCCAACGGAGCCAGTGGTAAGGAATTGTGGGTGCATAATGAGTGTGTTTTCATATATCCTTATCGGCAAGTGTATTTATGTGCGTTTGTGTCCAGCATGTCGCAGTGACCAGGGTTCTTGTGGCTGCTGTCTGATGCTGCAAGGGGTAAACAGTCTGAGGACATACTTTAACACGAGCATGAGCAAGCTGGAGAAGGAATACCTACAAACGAAGCAAAGCCTCAACATTATTGAAAGTGAGTGACACATCCACAAGTGCAGATCATAAAGGCACCTTAAAGAACAAATGCACACAGACTGTTCTTAATGTCAATGAAACAACACCAGTCTACTTTTTACACCTGTTGTCTCTGCTTTGCATCCCCAGCCAGCCGCATAGCCTTCTCTGCTGCTCTATACAGTGATGACCGTTTCAAGTGTTACGGCCCCTTCAGTTTCAACAGCGTCGTCATCTACAAACATGTCTTCCTTAACCTGGGTGGCAGCTACAGCACGGAGACCGGTATCTTCACTGTTCCCCGCTCTGGTGTCTACAGCATTGCGGTCAGCATCTTCAGTGACGCTGGTTCTCCTGGTAGCAGGCTGGATGCCTGTGCAGGTCTGAAGGTTAACGGCAAGATGGTGTCCGGGTCCACAGACCAAAATACATATGACAAAGAAGACAGTGGCACAATTGCTGTGGCCCTCCACCTGAAGGCTGGGGACCAAGTGGCTGTCAACCTGCCAGCTGGATGTTTCCTCTGCGATGACACTAACCACTATAACACTTTCAATGCCTTTCTGCTTTATCTTACAGAATAAGTTAGGGAGGGTTTTTGTAGCAGCTCTTGCCCTACTAACAGGGTCAGAGTCTGCCAGATGAAAACTTTGCGTGGCGCCTTAAAGCCTCTCGTCTCAATCTGCTCTTTCTGAATGAAGCCGGGTTTTAAATCCATCACATGTGGATTCAACCCATGCAATTTGAAAGCTTACAAACCTCAACGCATGAGTATCTTTGTTCTGTAACAGCTTATATTTTTCTTGCTGAAATGATGTCATGTAACATTTGAGACAAGTACACAAAACACCTATGCACCTGTAAAATCACAAGAAAATAAATCAGGATTTTAAACAAAGCACTTGGCATTATAATTGATTTTGTTTCGACTGAAGAGAAGACAAAGAGTTTAAATGTTACCCTTACTTTCCCTTACTTTGCTGTCATTTTTTTAGATACAGTTTTAACACTTAGGATGCAACTGGTGTAATTTTGGTATGACATTTGAAGTTTAGTTAATAACAAATATATAACATTTAAATAAAGCACTTTATTCACTCAGTTTTGGTTACTCTGTGTATGAACCTACCTTACAGAACTTCATGAGGTTAAATTATAATGAAAGCCATTACCATTACCAGCCAGCTGAAGTAGTGTCCTTAATAAAATGCAGATTACAATACAATACACACAGTACAATGAGATATATGTAGTATGTTAACATTTAGTTAGATAATCCTTTTAAGGCCCTTTACACGACATGTTCACCAAAATAAAAACACTGTTGACAACTTTTCATGTCTACAACTTCATATAAATACATTGAGTGATTGAGGTGCATACAAATTTGAATGAACTAAAATAAGATTTTGGATACATTTTCTTGGGGTGGTACAGTGTTTGTGTTGAATAATACAACAACAGCATTTGTATCAGATCCTAGCACGTAACCCGGGGAGTACTGCTGCATATGTGAAATGCATGTGTTGTACAGTATGAAGCTGAAGAGAGAGCTGCATGAAAGCTGATGAAGAGCTTCAAGTGATGTTACTGGAGTTGGGGCTGAAGACTAGAAGTTTGAAAATGAAAAATATCTGAGGGTGTGGAGTTACCAGACCATACCAGGCCTCTGTAGCCCGCTCCTCATCTCTGCTGGAGGATCGAGGCTCTATTAGCAGCTACTGGGATAACACACCTGAACAACCAACCTCCAAACTGTCTGTTGTGTTGCACTGTGGGTAATGTTAGGAGGAGAAAAAGGAATGGCTGTATACAAAATCGCCTACTATACTAATAATACCTATTGATTTGGCCAAAATGTATCATGTAGTATGGAGTATGCAACCAAAAGCAAAATCTGCAGTATGCCAAAAATAGCCCTGATGCCGTCCTGAAAATCTCCAGTATGCATTGGACCAGTCTACCTCATCTACTGTGTCCCACAATGCAAAGCTCTGGAACAGTCACATCCGATCCAAAACCAGAAATTGCCTAAGCGTGTCCTAGCATACTGCAAAATAAATGGATTTGACAGCTTCATACTGCACGCGGCTATGAAAGCATTAGAATATGCACTATTTACGTACTACATACTACATCCTGCGTTTGTTGGTAGTATGTACTGGGTAGTTTTGCATCACATGCTAAATCACTACTAGTATGTACAATACCAGTATGTAAGAAATACCGGGATGTATACGTGATTAGCAAGAATGTTGTGATTGATGCAGTCACGTGATGCAGTCATATGGCTGTCTTGCTAGAATATAGTTCAATGGGAACAGTCTGCTGGTAAAGGCATACTTAATTGTCCATTTAGTACACACTATGCAGTACATACTGATTGAGTATGTACTAGGCAGTACCTTGGTATGCGATTTCGTACACAGCCAATAAAAAATATATACCAATCAGCCATAACTTTCTGACCACTGACCGGTGAAGTGAAGAACATTGATTATCTGGTTACCATGGCACCTGTCAGTGGGGGGGATATATTAGGCAGCAAGTGAACATTTTGTCCTCCACATTGATGTGTTGAAGCAGGAAAAATGGGCAAGCAGAAGGATGTCAGCGACTTTGACAAGGAACTGTGATGGCTAGACGAATGGGTCAGAGCATCCAACCCTGCAGCTCTTGTGGGGTGTTCCCAGTCTGCAGGGGTCAGTACCTACAAAAAGTGGGCCAAGGAAGAAAAACTGCTGAACCGGCGACAGGGTCATGGGCCGCAAACATCACTATGTAGGATGACATACTGTACATTTCTTTATCTGTGAATAACTTATTGGCAAACACAAGGAATGTATATTTTCTTATGAAAAGCTCAAATCACACACACAGTATGAAATATTTCCTTATTTGATGTGATCACAATGCTTTATGGTAATTTCTGTATTTTGTCACCTTTATCAAATGTGCATACCCAGTTTCTGGCATATGGAAAGTATATTACATTAATACGTTTCTACATATTTAGTTTTAATGAGGGCAGAGAAAATGGGAAAAAATATAAAGAGTGGTTGATTTTGCAATTGTTATCATTATTTTCACACATACAGCAGTGGGATCTGCAGGACAATGAGGAAGTAAATGATTTATTTATAGGAAACGCTCAAACCTCAGAGAGTAATCTTAAATTACTGTATTTCGATATTTTCCCGACAAGACATGGCCACTTGCTGATGGCTTCATCACAGGAAAATAAACTCTGGTGCATTTTCACCTCCATATCAAACAATCTCAGAAAGATGACCACTCACACACCATCATGCCGTAATTCAAAGCTCTGGTTTGAAAGCACATCTGAAGTCTGAGCACAGGTCACATCTCCCATGCTGTGATTTAAATCATCTCATGCAATGGACTGCTTTCAAAACATGTGTGCAAAGCACCTGATACACCATGGCCTCCATCTAGAAGATAAGACTGTGTGACGAAACGGATCAGGATTTGAGACTCCATACCATGGCCATCAAAAAAAACACAGACAATGCACTGTCCCCAGAGCCACCACAACTTTAAAAGCAACTGTCATCACAGGAAACACCCTGTTATCCAATAGGACTGGAGGAACAAGGATTAGAACAAATACCTGTGCAACCTCAGGTTAGGGTTAGGGCAGTAGAGCAGTCGAGCTGAATGACGGCAGGAGCAGTTGTACACACAGCTGACTGATATTTTGCTTTGAGCTCCATAAATATGTATCAGTAACACACATAAGAAAACCTTCAGTCCTCCCATAGACACGCACTAGTCTGTTTGTTCTGCGTTGCATAACATTACTTATGTCAGCAAGCAGTTTTTTTGTTCAAATTGATTCACTTATAGCAAACCTAAAGTGGTATGTACAGTGTAAGATTGTACGCTGTACACTATTTCTCCAAAATAACAGCAATCATGATATCAGGAGGAAGTTGTAAGGCCTTTTGATGACCCAAAAGCCCATTTGGCAAAATCTGTAAATCAGGATTAAGGTGGCTCCCAGCTTCTTTGGTTGCTTGAACGTCTTTCAGAAATGGCCTTTTTTGAAAACAAGATGAAAGATGGCAACACCTAGCCGTTCCCGTTAATGGCTTTGTGACTTATTATTGAATAAATATTGCCCCACAACACAAGATCATTTCATTCACATGAATAGGGAGTCCACTTTAGCCAAGTAACTATCACATATCTAAGCCCACAACAAACCATAATCAACACGACTGGGTTTCCAACATTATCCGAAGGGAAAGTTATCATGGGAACACACAGTATCACTTCTTTCATCGTTCGATCTCAGCATGAGAACCAGGCGACGGTGGATATTGTTCTCAGATCTGGGTCTATATCGACGAACCGATAACACTCCTATCGCCGTTTTGTGTCTTCTCATCTGTAGGCCATTATAAGCTTCAGGGACTTGACAACAATGTTCTCCATATCAGCTGGTGTCCTCTAGAAGGACGTAACCAGATACCGCTGTCCTAATAAGGCCATTATGGTCCCAACAATAGGGTGCTCAAAGGTGCAACTTGGTAAATAGTTTTTCTTTCACACTAATGGAAAGCCATCTACCGTACTGAATTACCAGGGACATGCGTGGCTCTCCTTGCAGAAGGAATTGGGGCGTCAGTGTTTGGCTGTGACACCTGTGAGGAGGAGGAGCTTCTATCACTTACCTCCTCCAGGGGAGGTTCGCCTGAAGTGCATCAAATAAGACGCCACAGCCTTCCCCTGCTTAAAACTCTCAGTTTCACAAACTCACAAGGACTTGACGTAGTCTTTCAGAACAAGGAGAGGGAGGAACAAAAAAAAACAGTAAGTTTGATGTTTCTATCACCAATTATACTTCTTTAAAAAAAACAAAAAATCCAAAATTGGTCACTCTGGCTGTCAACCGCCAACCAACGCAATTGCGTTGATAAAGATTGCGAGGACTTTTACAGCTTTGTCTTTTCTCTCAACTACTAACTACTGGGTATGATGATTGAGTGATGTGGTTTGACAGATATTGTAACACATCTGGAGGTATTGTCAGTTTCTGCGCCTAAAAAGCACAATTACGGGATTAATTAAAGTTTATTGCTGAACAGGCAGCTAACCCGAACTCTGTTAGGCTAATTCACAGCAGACATGGATTGTGGCTTTGCAGGTCAAAAATTGATGAGACATAGAGATCATTTTGTAGATGTCTAGGTTGCACAAACGAATGTTCCATCAGCATTTAAATGAATTTAACTTTATTTCAATGTGAGGAAGCCTCTCACTAGTTAAATACTGTTGAACCAGAGGCCACATGACCTGCAGATCATTAAATCTATGCATACAGTGAGTGCAGCCCTCGGTGTATTTGCAAATTGGGCAGTTAATGAGAGCAGCAGCACTCAACTTTTAAGCGTATTTGCGGTCGGAGAACCAAAAGAAGTACAAGAAGAGTAGAGTTGTGAGGTACTCAACCTTTTCGCTTTACCCAGAAAGACAAAAATATTCCTTCTAAAGATTCTGAATCGGTGTAAAGGCATCACGTCTACAAGAACTGCTTCAAAACACTGTGCCAGAATTTCACCATTAAATGTGACCATGAGTAGTCCAACAAGTGATATCGGAGAGGTGTAAATAGGCCTACTGATTTAAAGTTAAAACATGTAAGATTTTCAAATGTAATTGTGTTACATGTAACTCACAAATCATATAAATGACGCTGCTCAGAGCATTTAGCTTCTTTGGATTTTAAACCAAGACTGATCTAATGCTGTATAAAACATTTATTTTTCCAGATGGTTGTACTACCAGTTTTGTTCCTGTTGGGGTCGCTGTTTCTCCGTGGTCACGTGGAGGCCCAGTCCACCGTTGACGTGCTGAGACAGGCCGCACGTAAGCCACACAAACGGCCACATTTGGTCCCTTTCATCCAGCACTCGTCCACACAACATATACATATACATTTCATACTCGTGCTTCATGCTATGCAGTTGTAAGTCTTTTGATCGATGAACGTCCTGCTTCAAGATGACAGCTGCATGTCGAACTTGTCTCTCACGTAACCTTCTGTCCTCCCTCTGCTCTTTTTAATTTCTCACTGTCACCACCCTTTTCCAGTCCAATGGCAGGGACCTTTGACCTGTGACAAGTGGGACTGCAATTGTGCTTTCACTCAACAGCCTAGCTGCTGCTGTGCAGCCAACGACATGTACCAAACAGAAGAGGATACCTTCATGAGGATTAAAAGTTTGTGGAACAGTATCAGCACACTGAATAGCAGAGTACAGGCGCTCACAGGTAAAACAACCTTACAGTGATGGAGGGTAGATTTATTTAGACCAGCAAAACACACTCAAAAGCTATGTATGTTTCAACAATATTTTGTGGAAACTGAGCTTTATTAAACATTACAGTAAATCTCTACTCTCTTACTCTCAGCTGGCGTTAAGGTTTCCTTCAAAGCCACCATGGACCCAAGTATTGCCATTGCAATTCTTGGAATTCCTGATCGTTGCTTTGGTCCGTTCAATACCAACGTGCCAATCCCCTACTCCACCGTCACTCTTAACCATGGCAATGGCTATAACCCTTCTTTGGGTAGGTAACTAACACACACACACACACACACACACACACACACACACACACACAGAAGGCATAAACTCAAATGACTTATGAAAGCTTTACCCACCATTTTAAATTAAAGCCTTTTGCAAGACATACATCTCTGCAGTCCCACTAACTCTTCACCTCCCTCTCCAGGTGTCTTCACTGCCCCTCGTCCCGGTGTTTATGTCTTTTCCTACACAGTCTACTCATTTGTGACAAAGGACGAGCGCATCTACCATAAAGTAAGCAAACCAGATAGACAGAATACATTTTGCTGGTTTACCCGAGCAGCAACAGCGAGTCATTTGTATCTTAATTTTGTGTGTTATGTTGTACCTGTAGATCCAGCTGATGAAGAACGGAAAGACAACCGTCAGCGTGTGGGAGAACAATCGAGACGATGGTGAAGACAGTGCCACTCAGGTAGTGTCGTTTGACAATAGCAAAGCAAAAAGATTCCAGAAATGGTTGCCACAAACAAATCTAGTGATCAGAGATAACAATTCCAAATCAAATTGCAAATTGGACAAAAGAAATGGTAAAAATCAGGGCTTTTCCCTGTGACTTTGACATGATTTTGTAATGGCCCCATGAAACAGGACAGATTACTGTCTGTGCTTTCAGGTTGTGACGCTGGAGCTGCAGAGAGGCGATCAGGTCTATTTGGAGCTGAGCTCTGGGAGGAAGCTCTGCACAAACCTGAAGCAAAATACCTTCACTGGTTACATACTGTACCCCTACACTGATGAGTAACACACCAGCTACTTAAACTTTCTGACTCCAGGACCTTAAGTGAATCCATTGATCCTCGCTCAGCTGAAATCCTGATTCACGAAAACAAACTAGTGTTCTTTGTCAAAGGTTGACCCCACAGGTGTGTGACCTACCGTGGGACAAGCCCCATAGTTTAAGAACTCCTGCAGTAGAGATAAATGAGATACATTGTACACTCATAGAATGGCGCATGTGTATGCAGGCATTTATGATTGAACACAAAAAAGGCACACATATAATATTTTTGCATAGCATGAAAGCAGAAAGTCACATGTCAGGAAATATTTGCATCATTAAAAAAAGATATGAGCATGCATGTGAATAAACTACTAACTAAGTCTGTGTACAGAAGAGGTGTGATTATTTATTTATTTGGACATTTATTTGCCAGGTACCTTTATCTTGAAATTTGGTATGTATTTTAACTTGCCACACACATACACACATGTGTCACACACAGACATACACATAGTCCATGAATGGAAAGAGGTAGCAGTCAGAGGCTTTGATATCATTTGGGAATGATAACATTGGGTCATAACACTGCCACTGCTAGAATCTGACCTATGACAGTATTGTATAATACTGTAAGCAAGTGCCTTTCATGGAAGCTCATTACAAATTAATATAAACCACAGGCAGAAATTCCTTCAGTTGAATAAACACATGATGTAGGCTAGGAGCTCACACACATGTTGTACACACACACACACAATGACAGTTTAGACCAGTAATTCCAGCAGGTAGGCAGCACGAAGCACTGGCTTGTGGGTCCATGTTGTTACTTTAAAGGAAAAGTTTGACATTTTGGTGGAAAACAAGTAATTAGTGAGCTTTAAAAGGTGCTGGTAGGTGAATTTTGTTACCTTTGGGCAGAGCCAGGCTCGCTGTTTCCCCCTGTTTCTTTATGCTAAGCTAATCTTCTCATCCAACTTGTGCCGAGAAAGCTAATAAGAGCATTTCCCAAGATGTTATTTCTGTTTTGTTTTCTATTGGCCATAAAGCTAATTTCAGGTAGAGAGGCAACGTTCTCGCTCACTGGATGTCAGCAGAGGACTTAAGGAGAACTACATGGCAACAATAATTGAATGGTATCATAATTATATAAAACTCATCATAGTGTTTTATCATACACAGCATTGCTCAGTGAAATTGCTAAGAGTGCTATATTGTGAGTATTTCGGGGCTTTTCAGCAAAGAAATGTTAAAATATATATTTTTTTAATTTAACCACCTGTGTTTTCTGAGCTCTGCTATCTACAGAACTGAACTTAAAGAGTACGTGTAACTTTTCTTACCTTCTTCCTGTGCTTAGGGGGGAGGAAAAGATTGAAACGGTTAAATGTTGATAATCATGTTGTGCGACGTAAGTCTGTAAAGGCTCTGTAAGATGAAAACGCTCAAGTTTATTGAGGTGACCAGGCTTGAGACCACGAGTCCCAAAGGCAGGCGGTGGGTCACAGCAGGCAAAACGCAGGCAGGCAGTAAAAATGCCTGGACCGCTAAAGCAGAAGCACAATAGACATTCTGGCGGTGAATGAATGGAAGTGGACCGCTGTATATGCCACTGGGCTGATGGGGATTCAGGTATTCACTGGTTCAGCAGAATGTACGTGGCACGGGGAAAACGCACACTAGGAAAATGTGAGACCAGTCTGACAATGTGAGAAAGTTACTGCGACCTTTCCCTAACCTTAACCAAGTGCCGTGAGTGCCTTAAAGTAACCATAAAAAAGTTTAATAATGCTGTTGTTGCTATGAGCGGATTGTATTGCAAGATTGGATATTTTGGAAAAACAAATTACATAAGTTGTTGACTTGCCAGATTTAATAACTGATCTCTTCATTATGTTAATAGAAAACCTTCAACCTTCCTTCAAAATGAACTTGCTGTTGCAAATTAGGCTGGATATAAATTACATTACTAGGAGGCAGGGTTAAAATGCATACATAGGAAGGAAATGCATATGAAAATGTCTATTGTATTCCACATTATCTTTTTGTTTGATTTGTTCTCATTTAGGCACTTTAAATCTTCCATAGTTTTCCTTAGAGTCATCGATCAAAGGAAAATCAATCACATAAATACGCACCCGATAAAACACATGAGAATGTGTGTACAACATCTGGCTCTGTTCTAGTTACGGATGATCCAAGCAGGATTTAATGACAAGGCCACAGCCATATGGCATTGAATGCTACAGAACCAAAAATGGAATAAAAATCAATCAAATCAATATAAAAACATTTGTGGCATTGGCAAGGTTGTTTTTTTAAAATCACAAAGCAATATCTCCTAAGAGTGCTACACTGTGATATATTGTGTCTCCTCCTGATTATGAGGCAATGTGCACATTGCAAAAGGCCAGTGAATTTAGATTTGCTCTGTTGAGTTCACAAATGTTTGTGTTCAAGAGAAAACAAAATGTGGGAAATAATTACAAGCATGACCGCTCTGGCCTTGCAAAGCTAATTCTTTTCTTCAATTTAAGCGTCATTGAGAATGCAATCTGATCTGTTACTGCTTTGTCTATATACCAGTGTGTTAAAGTAAGGGTGGATGCATAAGAGTGATTTGACTTCAAAGTTTCCACTGAGGGAGTAAAGCCAACTGCAGTTATAAGCATTGTGTTCAACACCTCATATATACAAGCAGGAGTGCTGTGCCAAAAGGTGTCTGTAATGGAATGGAAATGATGGAAATGTCATGAGTGGTGGCGGCGGGGTATCTCACGCTCACAGACACAGTGGGTGCAGCTACTGAAGAGGACCCAGGACTTACATGGACTTCTCTGCCTGAGAGATGGTTTCTCCTCCTTACTCCCATCCATTTCTGCCTCTCCTCTCCTCTCCTACATCCTCTTTTCATGCACCCTTTTCTCTTTTCTTGCCCTTTCCTCTTCTCTTCCTTCCCTTCGCATTGTGCAAAAAAAACAAACAAAAAAAAAACGTCTTGACATTGTTCATTCCCTACAATGGGACAGGCCCAGTACCTTAATTCTTTCTCTGAATCTCCTTTCCCCACCCAAAGTCTCTTCTCATGTCTTCTGTCTCCACCTCTACTCCTCCCTAATCCACCATTCCACCAGCCCCATCCTCTCCCTCACCATTTCGCTGCCACTTTGAATGTTGCAGGGCTGTGATGGAAGTATTTGGAGAATTCCTGCTGACCGAACCAACTGCTGTCTGGCTGCTGTCTCTCCTCTACATGGAGCAGCTCTACCCAAATAAGGCTGGTCTTTTTAACTAGACGTTAAAGGGAAGAGGCGCAGACAGGGAGAGGGAGCTGCTGAAAGGCCATGCCCTTTTAAGGATGAAGTTTCCTTTTTTTCCTCCCCCTTCGCTCCCTCCTATTTCTCCATCCCACGCCCTCCTTCCTGCTCCCTCCCTCTCTCTCTCTCTCTCTCTCTCTCTCTCTCTCTCTCACTCGGTAGACTAGTGAAGTCATCTTGCCTCATCTGCTCCTTTTAAGCTGGCATTTTTGAGAGGGAGGTCCCTGTGAAGCATATACAAACACTCAGTCAAGCATCCACACTCACCCCACACGCTGCACTAGTAGCCGGCAGAGAACTGACCTATACCTTCACACAGTGAGTATACTTTTCTTTTATTCCTCCATATAGCACAAGGCTCCTGAACTGGGCAGTTAGCAGGACAAAGTGGCAGAGAGGTTGTCAAGAGGCCATCGCTTTGTAGATCAGTCAGTAGTTTCGAGGCCTTCCTTGCATCTTATCCAAATACGCATATGGGTCCTTCATCTCCCACTGTTTGAATATAAGGTGACATTAGCAGAAGTTGTAGTAAGTTAAAAAAATAAAAAAGCAATCTAGTCATTCAAAGGTCAAAGTAGAGGTCTGTATGCAAATATATACACTTTAATATCCATCTGCACTTGACTATGAGTTAAATAGTGGCAACTCCATATCTGTATGGAATATTCAAGTTTTAACTTTCTTTTTTCTGTAGATTATGAGTATCATATATTTTGTTTGCATTAAATCTGTGTTAATGACATGTTAGTTACATGTGATCGATCAGGTATTCACTGGTTCAGCATATTAATAATCATCTCTTAAAAACAGCGATTTTGATATGGAGCCTGGTTGGACGCAAGCTGTCTGCTTTTTAGTTGGAATTTCCACAAAAACCTACTTGTGACAAAAGATTGTCTCCTTGCAAACATTCTCACTCTTCATCCTTAATATGATTCAGATGTTATTTGAGGCTTGATATGTTTTCCATGTGAAGCGAGGAGAGGAGAAGCAGAGAGGTGAGCCCGGCGGTGTTGCATATCTCTGTTAGTGTACTTACTTTTGCTTGCACAAGCAAATGGTTCACTGCCTTACACGGGCTTTGGAAGCCTGTGAATTCACAAGGCATGAAAGGTAACCACACATCCTAATGATGACAGAGGCGCAGATAGACAAAGTGGCTGGTATAAAAAAAATATTTCAGAGAGGCAGATACGTTGACACAGACATGCAGAATTAGATTCTCTCCACTTTTCCATTCTCTGATTATGAGCATGGGTGTTTTATAAGAGAAAACATCTGCAATGTCTAAAAGCTTGCTGTGATGTTTGGACTGAAGACGAATCAATAATGATGGCAGCACACACAACGATGCCAGTAAAACCAGACCAGCAGCAAAGGAAATACCAGCTTCTAAGCAACAACAACAGGGATAGATAACACTATCTCTGCTGCCAATCCTGTGGCAGCACATAAACACAGCAGAGCACAGTAGGCCAGGAACTAACCGCATCCGTGTAACAGTGCAGGGGCTCTGGCACTGAGTTGAATCGGACAACACCGTCTACATTTCACATTCAGTAGAAATACATCAGCTCAGGCACACAGCAGCTGAAACGTTTGTCAGAACAGTCAGAACCATGAAGGGCCTTGGCAGCAGATGCAGAACATTCTTTCACTGCTCATAAACGTCTGGCAAGTCTGAAGTCAAAGCAGCAGGTTTCTGTGCAGCCGGGATAAACCAGAGCCGTGTAACAAATGAGCTCCGACTCCGAGGATGTAATTAACCTACCTACAGTACATCAGCTAGCAGGAAGAGCGCCCTTCCACCAGATGGCCTCAACACTGGTGAACAAGTGAGCTACTTAATCCAGCTGCTTTATAACTTTGCTTTTTGTTATTTATTTGTTCGCCTTTATTGGACAGAGTGAGGAGAAGAAGCAGACAGGAAACAGAGGTCGCTGGCTGGAGTCGAGCCAGCAATGTTGCAGTCATACGGCATGCTCTATAATCATTCAGCTACCAAGGCCCTCAACTTATAGTGATGGATAAACTTATTACAGCAACTGTTGCATAAACAAGTCACCCCAGCGGTGTATTCATACCAAATCATTATATGGTGGTTAGCTGGTTAACTACAGAAAAGGCGAGGCCACATGACGGCACGTCCCCACAGGCTGCCACAATTGCCATAGCCTGGTTTCCTGTTCTGGCATTAGGCAGATTTACCATGGTAATAGAGAAACAGAGCAGGAAAAACACAACTGAGAGAGATGGATGAATGGAGGGAGGTGATGAAGTCATGTTTGTGGGCTACAGCCCATTGGGACTTTTGAAAGCAGACAGTCAGGATTTAATCCTTTATCTCAATATTTCCCTTTTATGTTTGTAATCTTTCCTCTCCATTTATTATTCATTATTTGAGGCCATTACTTTTTTCGCGGCTCATTTACGTTTATATTGAGTCTTAGAAACATTTCTTGGAAACATTTGATATCTCACATAATAATACTTCTTCAGCATTAAATCTACTAATGGCAGTACCAGTACACGTAGGTGCAGAGACATATTTTGTGCATGAAAAGTTTGATTCTGTTGGAGTAGTAACTGTGGCACTTACAGTAGTAATTGTACTAGCAGCAGCAGTAATATTTGCATGTGTAGCAGGAGTACTTGTAGAAACAGTAGGAATGGTATGGAAGGTTGCAGAATTCAGTGTAGCTTGACACTACAATAGATAGCTCATGCTGTAGGTTATATAGGTTATATTTACTGACAAGGCAGTTTAGTAGAGAGTTTGTAACAGGGTGTTTTTATATTATATGTCAAGTGAACGTTGCCTTGAACTTTTAAGGAGAAGCAGCCAGACAGCACAGAAGCTTGTTTAGCAGACAATCCTGAGTTATTGGACCTGGGCCGGGTCCCAAGGATATCAACAGGTCCCTGGATACACATAAATACCAGAAATAGAGACCAGGCCCTAACGGACCTATTTAACCTCCGAAAATATTAAGTGATCTTTGTATGGTTGTCATGAAACACGCAGACAGGACAGAAGATAAAGGAGAAAGAGTGGTTCTCTTCTCTTCTCTTCGCTCCACAAGACATGAGAAGGCATTGAGTGCACAATGTGGTGAACATAACTTCTATTTCTTTCCCTACAAAGAGTGTAGTGTGTGTGATTTGCAATTGTGGTCCAGCGAGGTTTTTATGAGGCTAAGAACTAGAGGCCAATGGAAAAAAGAAGACAAGTTAACAGCATACCAGACAAACATTACTCTGTAATAATGATTATATAATGACGCATGTCAGTGAGAATAACAAGGGATAGGAGTGTGCGTGTGCGTGCCTAAAAGAGCGAAAGGCAGAAAGACGAAGATAAAATATAGTATCAGAAATTGTGGTTGTATGTAAGTGAGCGTGTTGTCCAGCATGTGTGTTTGGTTTCTTGCGGCCTGGACGAGCACCACAGGGAATGCAAAGAATATTAAACAGAGTTGGTGGTAACACTCTGCGGACACTCTGGGCAGGAATCCATTAATGCCGTTGGCATACAGACTCTGTTTGCATTGGTGGAACAGATATACAGATGCTTTATTTAGCATTACCACAAGGTTAAAAAAGACTCCGCAATGATTTAGCCCTGCATTAAAAATGTCACTTTTCTTACTTTTATTACCCGGCTTTGGAGGTCCCGTCAGCTCAACAGAGTCTTTCAGCGCATCATTGTTATCGCCTGCAACTTTCTTACTGTGGTTCACTCTCATCAGATCGTTTCCAGCCACAGTAGTCGGCTGTTTTTTAGCGAAGCAGCTCTGAAAAACCCACTGTGCACTACCTGCTCAGCACCTAACAGCTGACAGACAGCGTTATGGACTAGCTGGTGAGCATGGTGGAGCATTTATCAGCTAAAGGGCCACACATTTCCCTCAGGAGTTGGTAGCGACCGTTGCTAAAAGAGACTTAAAGCCATCAGGTGGTCACGAACATGACTCCACATGAACAAAAATGTTGCTCTTTAAAAGGTGAGACTATGTCGGCATTGTGTTTCAGCTGCCATATTGCAGGTTTAAGAAATTGCTTGCTGATGAAACCTTTGTGTTTGTGTGTGTGCAGTTTTAGGAAATTGTATACCCTCAGATCAGTTGAAGAAGAAAAGGATGGAAAGGAGAATGGAAGGAAGGAAGGATGCAAGGCGGTAGAAAATAAGGAGGGGAAAAAAGAAAAACAGGAAAGGAAGAAAGAAAAGAAAGCGCAAAGAGAAGAAGGAAATTACAGGGAAAGAGAAAGGAGAAAGAAGAACTAGCTACTGTACTGTTATTTACTTTCCACCTCCTTGCTGTTTGTAGCTTGTATATTAGCAATATGAGACAGATTTACTTCAAACATAAAGAGTCAGTCCCATCTTGGCCCATCGTGACATTCCGTCACTACTGCCAATTGGAAAGATCCAGTGATCAATGGAAAAAGACTCAACAACGCACAAAGGGGCTGTGGGTTGTTCATAAACAGTCCATTTGTAGCTGCTCTTGGTAACCACATCCCCCATCTTGTGCCAGGGATGCGCCACCTGCGCTTAACTTACTGGGTTTCACTTTTAACATTTGAACTTTGAACCTCTCCAGGAACAGGAAGTTGAAGTGACCTGACATCAAGATGGCAACAAAGGTTGGATGGTGCAGACAGCACTTTGATATGGGTTTTGCACTTGGCTGTTGGCCCAAAGGCAATATAGAAGCATAAGACAAAACAAAAAAAAAAACGTGCTGGCAATGGTATATGTGTTGACAGAGACCAGGAGGGAGAGAGAGTGTGTGTGTGTGTGTGTGTATGTGTGTGTGAATAAAAGGAGAAAATATGCAAACAATCAGCTGGCTGATATAGAGCTCCCATTGTACACCACTTTGCCTCGGACACAGGTGCTGATAGGGCTAAATGGTGTGCATTAGGAGACACAACGCTGTTAATGCCATTGTTCCGGGAAAGGTGCATTTACGCTTCTATCCACGCTTTTTGACATGCATGTCCTCAATGTTTGTATTGGTGTATATTATGTACAGTACAGTATATATATGCAACAGATGTCTGTATGTGTGCTTTACGTCTTATTCGCACACCAATTTGTGCATACAGGCTACATCCAAACTTTACTGCAAAGTAATGGAAATATTAGTCATTGTTTGTATCGCCTAAAAACATGTTACAGCACAAGACAACAGTAAGTTTATAAGCTCTGTATGTTGTCATGAATACACACACTGCTGGAAATTGTCAAGATGGGATCTAAACTACTAATCATCACATTTATACTTTCTCCAGAGATCATTGTTCGTAACATTTTTTCTTTCTCTCTCCCTTACACTATTGCATCTCTCTCTGCCTCCATCCCCATGCTGCCTCGCTCACCCATCTCCCTCCACTGTATTGTCCATCTTCTCCATCCTCCCCAATCTCTTCCCTCTTCCTCCATTTCACGCTCACCTCTCAGGGCGTCGGCATGGCTAACAAAGGTCCATCCTATGGCATGAGCCGGCAGGTTCAGGATAAGATCGACAGCAAGTATGACCCTGAGCTGGAGCAGATCCTGGTGGAGTGGATCAGCCGTCAGTGTGGCTCTGGCGTGGGAAGGCCAGAGGCTGGCAAAATGGGCTTCCAGACCTGGCTGAAAGACGGATGCGTGAGTGCAAAGCGTCTGCTTGACAACTTGTTTTTTCCTAGATGTTATCATGTCCTAAGGTTAGTGATCTTTTTTCATGCCTCTCCTTCCTCTCCTCCCCCTGGCTACCTGCTCCTCTACCCTCTGTCATTCCATTCGTCTCTTCAGATTCTTAGCGAACTGATTAACAGTCTGTTTGCCGGTGAGAAACCCGTGAAGAAGATTCAGAGCTCACCCATGGCTTTCAAACAGATGGAGCAGATCTCCCAGTTCCTCAACGCTGCCGAGAAGTATGGCGTCACCAAGACTGACATGTTCCAGACCGTGGACCTTTGGGAAGGTCAGAGGGGTTTCATGGGCTTCTTTCCTCAGTTGCTGAAAACGTTTAATGCTAGATGACAAGACTTGGTACTTTGGTTGCGAGGTGGAGGAAAAAGTGTTTGGATAAGTTTGGATACGATGATGCACAACGCATAGATACGGAAACATCATAATGTGACTGATGGTAGGGTTAATAATCCTAGACGTATGTGTGTTTGGGGACAGGTAAGGACCTGGCAGCGGTGCAGAGGACCCTGTCAGCTCTGGGTAGCTTGGCCGTCACTAAGGATGAAGGCACATACAACGGAGACCCTAACTGGTTCTTCAAGTGAGTCCAGTGCATGAAATGGAAACTGATTCGTCTATACTGATCTAATCGACTCCAATTACAATACGTTTTCATAGGTCACCGGAGATTAGTTTGATTCATTTACTGACATTTTCAATGTTGTCTTGCAGGAAAGCAATGGAGAACAAGCGAGATTTCTCCGATGACCAGCTGAAGGCGGGCAAAAACGTGATCGGCCTACAGATGGGGTCCAATAAGGGAGCCAGTCAGGAGGGCATGAGCTACGGAAGAGCGCGACAGATCCTGTAAAATCACTGAGCCACAGAACCCCTTACACCATTTTAGAGCCTGTAAGCATCTAACCGGTCAACAACAACTCCCCATTTCAACATAAAACTTTTCCTGCTTTAGAATTTAGTTCCTTTTTAACAAGTACCCCCTACTTCCTGGTCTTGACACTTTCCCTGAACCCCTTACGTAGATGCTTGCACTGGTGGCCATCGCAGAGCTCACCACGCTTAGTCCTTCCCACTGCAGTTATGACCAGTACAAGTGAATGTTTGTAGTCTTAAGCCAAAATAGTAACCATAATAAATGACCAATGCATTGCCTTGGAGGTAAAAACACCAAGATCACCATGTGCCAAAGTCAAGCTGTTCCTTCCTACAAGATTTAAGAAACAGCACTCATATTATAGGTAACTGAGCAGTTTAATCTGGCTTCCCAACAATGCTACGCCTGCTGTATCAGCGTCAATATTTTTGTACATTGTCTTATTAAATAATGACTTTGAAATACATCTCTGAATTGATTTTGTGATTCTGGGTACCTCAGTTTTATCATTCCTTTTCAATGCACATATGGGCATGTTACTATAGTTGAAAACAAAATGTGAACCTATCCTTTAACTCTGGAATATTTCTACCTCATGTGGTGTACCAAAATTATGTTCAAATAACAATAGTATGAGTATCAGTGACTCTCAAAGTGTGATTTTGTGTGCAACTGTTTCAAAAACCATGTGAACAATCCAAGAGGATATTCCAGTATTTTATCATCATTCAGATCACCTATGACTTGCTCAGCAAAACAGTTTCCAAACCCTTCTTTCCATTATAAAATTAGAACTCTTTAATACATTCTTAAAAACGCTTTGTATAAATCCTTAAACACAGCTGGTATATAGCTGTACAGCAGGCACACAGTGTATATATTACACTTACAAAGTATTATACAAACCCCACACTTGAAAATCCCACTTCAAGTTTTCATCAGTAGTTGGTTGATGACCCACAGATAATAATCCCAGATTTTAAAAATCAAAAGCATCAAATAACTCCTCAGAAAATAAATATTCTTAAAATTCATGAGTACGCTCTGGGTACTTCACATTGGAGGACACTTTTATAAGGAAGACCTTGCATATTGCAAGCACACCCACTCATGTCACAACACACACACACACACACACACACACAGCAGATTCATACCTTCCTCTAGTGCACATCAGTGTTTTTCCCCACATGTTTCTCTTGGTTTAAAGACCCCATAGGTGTCTGTAAAGTGTATCCCACCAATCTGTAAACTCAGTTTCTCTGCACTTCCACACATGCAACCGTACTGTGACATTAAATCCTATTAGGTTTCTCTCCAGTACCTGCGTTAACCCAAACCTAGCTCTGAGTGGAAACCCTGGGACTGATCAAATCACTTTGGGGGATTTTGCTCATTATTTCTTTCCTTATAAGGATTTGTACGAGGGACAGGTGTCCAAGAACACACATACACACTCCCGCACGTACGGTCGCGGCACACAGATTATCGTACAAGGCCACTTGTTTGGGGAATGCAGACCGCCCTTCAGTCAAGTCCATCTGCAGTCCCCACTGTGACCCCCTCACCACCACAGATGAGGTTGACTGGAGGCTGGGGAGGGGAGGGTGAAAGCCTGAGACGTCCCATGAGCACAGTGACAGTTTTCAAACCCATCATCTGGCTCAATGCTATGTTGCCAGTCGCTCGCCATTTAAAATGAACGTTTTGGCCTCAGAGTCCAGCACTGCCTGCAACTCCACCCCTGGGTCCTTCTCCTCTTCCTCCCCGTCCTCCTCCCCCTCCTCTACCACCGCCTCCTCCACTCCTCTCTCTCGGTGCCACCTCCTGGCGCGGTGACCTCCCCGTCTCCTGTGCAGGCAGAGAAGGCCCCTGATGTCCAGGTGGGCCGTTGTGACCTCCAGTGTGTAGTAGAGCGACCAGAACAGAGCAAAGCAGCCCAGCAGCAGCAGGAACTGCAGGGAAGGACAAAGGAGAAAGACAGCGGAGGTAAATCACAAAAGCACAAAATCACTGATGGATGCATGTTTGGATGAAGTGGAAGACAAAAAGAGAAAATGGCTACAAAGAGGGGAAAAGAAGTGGAAGTAAAACAGATGACCAAGTTGAAGCACTATGTAATTTACAGGATTTTCCTTTTTAACTAGACTAATATAAATGCTTTTTTACAGTATGGCTCTGCATGCATGTCGAATGATGAGATTAGCTTAGCTTGAATCTAGTACTGGATGTCTATGGGATCAATTAGCATCTTTGCTAAAATATTACACATACTTCAAAGTATTAGTAGTATTCAAAATACTTCAAAGATGCAGGGATTTTGTACATTTTACAAACAACATTGCAACCTCACTTCTGACAAAGTAATCCATGTCAAATTTCAGAGTCACTTCCAGAAGGAAGGTGAAAATTGTAACACACACACACGCACGCACGCACGCACGCACGCACGCGCACGGGGTCAGCCAGTGCTGATTTGAAGCCTGAGATGAAGTGTTGCCTTTGAGTCTAAACTCAGGACAGGGATGCGACGGTAAACTGGATAAAGATACTGTATATTTTAGAAGCAGCTTTTCTAAACTGGTCCGAATTTAGTTTGTTCTTGTGAAAACATTTGTTTAAGAAAAGCAATAATGTTAAGCTAACAAGTACAAAGTATCCTGAGCTAAAGTAGGCTAATCCCTCAATTTAATATACCCCCATACTGTATACAGCAACATTTTAAAAAGACATCTCTTAGCATGTTTACCCTAATTAGTAATTAGGAACAGCCAAGAAACGGAACTATTCCATTATTGTTGATTTTCTAAATGGATCTGGTTACCAATATATGGAGCCTGCTGTGAAGAAAACAGCCAATCCCAACCATTTAATTAATGGTATTGAAGCCAATTTTAATGTAGTCTGACTTCTCTCACTAAAATGTCATCACTTCCTTGTGGGGAACACACCTTATCAGGGAACAGGTATACAGAATACAGGGAGTGAGGGTGTGTTGAAGATCACAAAACCTCTAGGCAATAACACCACAGTTAGTGAGTTACTGAATTCCTTTGACTCTGGCAGAGTGAAAAGTAATCTGTCCCGGCCTCTCAGGCTGAGAGGGGAAAGAGAAGACTAACATATGTGGTTTTGAGTTGTGCACAGTTTACCTTGAGGCTGTTGGAGGTGAAGGGGCTGATGAGCTCTGGAGGGACAATCAGGCCTGGAGGGCAGGGTAGCGAGAAGCTGCTGTCCAGATACTTGCCACTCATAGCCTCCTCCACCAGCCTGTCAAAGAATGCACAGCCAATCAAAACGCAGGTCAACTTTCTAGCTTTCATGGCAGTCAAAACTCTGAGCCAAATATCATCACTGGATTCAGGTTACAAGTATGTGAACAAATCAAGTCCGAGAAACTAAGATGAAAGTTAATTGTTATAGACACTGCTGTATCATGCAAAAAATAAAAAATAAAAACATTTGTGACAAATATTTAAAATGGGAATTAAAACAGAACACTGGAAAAACAATCTTAATACACCACGAAGAAAACAACAAGCATTCACCCAAACGGATAATCTCAACACTGTCCAGATGGCGGCATGAAAAGCCTGCGAGGTCTTACCTCTGTCTGTCCTTGACCTCTGTGGAGGTCATAGAGGAACCATACAGGGTCAACGCCCACTGCTTCAACACTCCCACAGCGGCACACTGCTCAGGCGACGGCTCTTCTGCAGAAGCAGAGAGAGAAAAGGGTCAGTGTGGGCAGGAAACAACACAAACAAGAAAGAGAAATGTGTGCGTTTGCGTTACCCAATCCTGAAAAATCATTCCCGTCCCATTTCTGACACGCCACAGTAGTTGTCGCTTGTGTCAGTGTGTGAGCAGTGTCTTACTGTGGTCAGAGATCTTGAGGGTGTACTGGCCTTCAGCGCTCTCTCCCCAGCAGCGCACAGTGGAGAAAGTCCAGTCCTGGTAGCCTGCAGGGTCTCTGCATGCAAAACACATAGAGACTACTTATACTTTAGACTGCAGCCAAAAATATTATTTTCATATGACCTTAACATGTAAGGTACTGTTATATATGATTATTGCAGATTTCCTTTTGTAGGTATGAGTACCTAATTTCCCCTTAATTAGTAAATTAAGACACTGATTACACTTAGCTTTTAAACACATTTGAATGTTTTACTGTTCTCAAAACGACACCAATGCATGCGTGTGCAAGCGTACCTGTCGATGGCACGGCGTGCCCCGATGACTGATGTCATGCCACTGGGGCAGATCAACACAATCTCCACATTGCCACGGCACGGGTGTGTTATCGTCACGGTAATGGCCACATGCTCCAGTGTCTCCATTCCAGACTGTCTCAGGTCAGCAGCAGAGACTAAAGGAGAGCAGAGAGCAGCTAAGGAACAAATCTTACGCAGGGAAAATAAGTCTGTTGTCCAGGCAAGCATTAGGTTTCATGCCGTTTTATTTTACCATCTCAGCAAGCAAATAGCGTCTGCAGCTTCTCTTGCCCTCGTAAAAAAACCAAATCAAACATGAACCCTTCCAGGTGCCTGCGTATCCATATACTGTGTGGAGCTTCACCTGATGTGCCCAAGCTGTCCAGTACCTTCAAAACAAAAGCCTTAACAGGTAATGATAGTTTGATTTGCCCAATTCAGCCATATTCTTCAAACAAAACAACAAAATAAATAAATGAATGTTTAAATATTACAAAACAATGAATAGCTCCAACAGGTAGTCAGTCATGTGCCCGTTGATGATAACATATGAAAATGGAAACATAAAAATGAAAAATAGTGACTAAAAATGTCTGTAAATTCAATCTTCCCTCAGACACCGGATCTTTTTCTTCTTCACTTTCTCTCTTTGAAACAGTTATCAATCAGTCTTCCTGACCACCCTCTGTAAGTGTGTGGGAATTTCCTGGTATTTCCTGAGCTCTGACGAGTAATGAGCCGTGGTGCTCCCTGACCATGTAGGGCTGCACACATGCTCCGGGCGGGGAAGGACACAAAGGCACGGTGAGTGTGAACAGAGGTGTGGAACGAAAGACAAAGTCAGGGGACAGATGCAGAGAAAGAGGGAGGAGAGAGACGGTAAGGAGATGGGAGTGGAGGAAAGGCACTGAGAGGGCGAGTGAAATTAGTCAAATGGAGGCCGAGTCGAGAGAAAAGGAAAGAAGGGAGGGATTGAGGAAATATAACTGTAGGGAGAGAGGAAATAAAGAACAGAACTAGAGGTAGAGAAGTGGAAAGAAAAGGATTTGGTGGAGATGCATTCCTAAAAACTGATACTTGTGAGTTGGCTGCAGAGTTTCATTTCATTTTAAAATTCTGTCAGAGTGTGTGTGTGTGTATATGCACACACACACACACACACACACACACACACACACACACACACACACACACACGTTGAGTCCAAACATGGCTGCCGACCCACAAACTTTGCACCAGAAAATGGCACATGTCTTCATGATATTGTGATACTTGAGCTGTCCGCTGCTTGAATTGATGAGGCCAAATCCATAACTTTGGAGATGTGGTCACACATGCAGCAGTGCAAATTAAACAACAATTTCCACGTGCAGAGGAACACTTACTGCATTTATTATGGTCAAGAAGTCCACGGGAGGAGGGGGGGTGGCTTGGGGGGGGGATCTTTCACTCACACAAACACACTTGTGCAACTGCTGCATCTTTTCAGAAAACTATTTAACTCACTCCCCCCTGAAATGGTCTGACAGCAACGTAGGGATGCGACTGGTCATTATTAGGTCAAAGCCAGTCATGGCCATGAATGTGTGCAGAAACACACATTCATGGCAACAGTGTTCACATGGGAAGCCAGCAGTTGCAAATGCCTAAGGGGCAGTGCATTAGCCAATGAGGCAGCCAAAACACATAGAAACTACAACAACAAACACTACTGCTGAGTGGTGTGACAGTCAGACCTGAACTCTGTCAGTGACTAAAAAGCCTGTCGGGGATTTGACCAAGACTGACTGAACAGAGGATCCAATGACAAGAAGTGTATTAAAGTAGTTTGATTTGATCCAGTTTCTTTTAGAAATAAAGCCCAGACACACTTGGTGAGTCTGTTCTGTAACTTTCAGCAAGTCTTTGCTTTGCTCTGAAGTAACACACACAAAAGATATAGATCGAGGGAGGAGAGGAAACATTTCTGCTAGCATGAGGTCACTATTTGCATATGTGAAAAAGTGCGTGTGAGGGAAAATAGAGACAAATCACATGCACAGACCGTTGAGTATTTGGAAGGAGGCAGGAAGCGAAAAAGGAACAAGAACTACAGAGAAGAGTTGCAGAATTGCAAAGATAGATTGGGAAAAAATGAAGAAAAAGGAAAAAAAGAAGAAAGAAATGGAGGCAATCTGGAAAAAATCTCACCCAGTATTTCAATGTGGACGCAGCAACTCACAAACATGATAACATTACCTAATATGGAAATGTAGACTGACTGAGGAGCAGGCTGGGAGGGAGGGAGGGAGGGAGGAAGGGAAGGAGGCAGCTACGTAATGCAGTGTGTAAACTCGACAAGCAACTGTCCAATACAGAGCTGAGAGAGGGAGAGAGGAGCAGACAGTTACCATTCCAGGTGCGGATCAGCTGGTTGGCATAGGTCGGGATGGGCACTTCCTCCTTTATTATTGAGCTCTGATAGGACACGAGGAACGGCACCGACTCCCATACCTGAAAGAGAGAGAGAAAACATTATAAAATCCTGTTTCTAATTAAATGATTCAATACAAAAAAAACCAAAACAG
This sequence comes from Gadopsis marmoratus, assembly GCA_036023855.1. Lineage (NCBI taxonomy): Eukaryota > Metazoa > Chordata > Actinopteri > Centrarchiformes > Percichthyidae > Gadopsis > Gadopsis marmoratus. The sequence continues at coordinate 29,325 of JAVQJF010124656.1, read as the reverse complement.
TAGATTATTTCAAAGTGAAAATAACTAGTCCTCGCAGCAATACTTGTGTGTATGAACGTATGCATGTACCTTGGCAGCATTGACGAGTCTCCATGCGTTGAGCAGACCGAATCCGTGCTGGTGGCTGTGATAGAAACCGGCTCCATTCACCCCCCAGTCTGCACTGTTGTCGCACTGTTAAAACAAATCCCATCAGTGGTGCTGACACAATTAGTCAATTAATTGATTAGCTAAATATAAACTGACAAGTTTGATAATCAATGATTCACTCATTTATTTTAGCAAAAGCGCCAAACATGCTCCTAGCTTCTCAAATGTGAGGATTTGCTGCTTTTCCCTTTTTGATTTAATAATAACTGATTTGGATAAATTGAACATCTTTTGGTTTTGGACTGTTTGCTGGACAAAAACAAGCAACCTGAAGACACAACGGGCATTTTTCACTGTTTTCTGACATTTTATGGACAATTAATACATTTAAAAAAAATATTTAAATTTCAGGCTATTTTGTATTGATGCAAGATCTTTTTTTTCTGTCATGCTACACCAGTCTTGTTTGGAAAAAGATCTAGACAGCATCTTCAGAACACATGCAGATGCAACTTCCAACCAACAGCACTTGAACGTTCACGAGGGGCGACTCTCTGGCATGCAAAAGTGTTCATTAGGATTCATTTGGCACTTATGATCAGATTTACAGTGTAAGAATAACCAAAGGCGAGGTTTTCCTGAATTTATCTGATAAAAGTATCCAGGTGAGTCAAGCACCGACACGGGCATGTATACAGTAATGACTGAAGCACCGAGACATGTCATCAGACCTACCTTGGTGGCAGTAAAGGTGATGATGTGCTGGACATCCCTCCAGCTGAGACAGGGACGGACCTGCAGCATGAGGGCCACCATTCCTGCCGCCAGCGGGGCCGCGGCAGATGTGCCGGTGTGGCCCTCCGTACAACCGGTCCCCTGCTGCATGGACCAGTCTGATGTCACCTGCAGAGACAGACAGATGAGTTAAGTGGAGGAACACAACCATGGAGGGAGGAACACACACACACACACACACACACACACACACACACACAGGAGGAAAAACACAAACTGGCCCTCACATTATGTCAGAATCCAGTCATATGCAAGATATACAATTGCAAACATACTGTATGCCTTCCATGCACACCACCTGCTGGTACACACATTAGTGACAGCCTGTCTGACAGAAGGACCACGGCGATGTGGGCTGAGGGAATTCCCTGGCCTCTGTGTTTACATGTGGAAGACATGTGGGCCTTTTCCAACAGCTGTTCAAGCCATGTAAAAGGCTTGAGCTACTATGGAGTGTTGTGCATGCACAGGATTTCCCAGAAGGCCTAGTCGTGTTCACCCAGAGCAGCTGTTAACGTGGTGAGAGTATACAAGCATCATCAGGAGACACATTTGTGTCCATTAGTAAAAGTTGCCTTAGATTCAACGGCTGACTAAAATATCTACAATCCCGAGTCATATTTTGGCTAGCTACAGCTATTTCTTAGGGTTTATATAATCAAGAATCATTGATGAATGAGTCTCTAAAATAACCTTCTATAACATGTTCAATCAGCAGAAACGTTTGACAGGAACATTGAAAAGTAAGATGCACAAGCTGCTATCAAACTTCCAAAGCTCTTGATGGATTTTCTACAACTAATCATGGAATTTCCCTTGTTGCGACTTTTCCAGGCTCTACAGACTCAGAAAACTATGATAATCTGTGAAGTCAGCTGTTCTTGGTACACTAACTGGATTCTTCAGAATAATATACTTAAGGGCAGTGTGGTAAGCACTTGGCCTGTGAGCACTGTGGTTACTGCTGGATCAGTCTTCTCCAGAGAGGGCCAACCCTGGCTAAGCTCTTCTCCCCCCAGGCAGTGACATCCCTGGACCAAACTGTGTTGTCATGGTGACACCCACAAACAGCGGGCAAATAAAAGGTCAGTGGCTTCAATGGGCCCTTACTCCTGTCATCATCCGTCATCGTTTCAAATTAAGTTAGTCTCTGCTTCTCGAGATGTGGAGCTGGTCTTTCAATGGCTTTCAAACATTTTCCAATAAATTCAAAGTCGTTGGACCCATTGAAGGTCCATACAGTAACAATTGGATATGTTGTTTTACATGTCATGTTGTGGAATATGGTATCCGCATCCTTCAAGACAAAGTCCAACCAAAAAGAGAATTCACATGTCTCCCTGATCTTGCATAAATGCTTCCCTCATACAGATCACTTAGAAGATCACTTTCTTTTAATTGAATAGTAATTTAGCTTTTGAATTCATACTAAAAATCACATAATGTATTATCATATAATACTGTGGTTGAGTCCAACTGGAACCAGACCAAGACCCTCTGTCCATTTCAGGTAGTCCTTGGTAGGGTTTAGTGCACACAGAGTAGGATTTACAGTTTTCATACTAGCCTAAGAAAGCAAATGACTAATGGCTAACACACCAGAGTATGTCTGAACACATACCAAACAGGTTAGGTGTGAAGTCTACCTAATTCACTGTGATTGGACCAACTCCAGAATAAATGACATCATCTATTCATGTATTTTTCCAGCTCTTGGGAGCTTGCCATTGACTTCCTGCTTTCTGCTTGTTCTTTATGCCACTATTAATCCATTCTCTAGTGTAGCCATTGTGTGTGTGTGTGTGTGTGTGTGTGTGTGTGTTCAGGTAAGACCTACAATGCTCCTCAGCTTGCTCCCCCCACTGCTAAAAGTGACAGCCAGCATGGACGCACACTCTTCAGCATAAAAGGGCATCCTGCCTTTCTCATCGACCGCTCCTGCAACACAAACACACATAGGGCCATAAATAAACTATGTCCACACTCAAAACACAGGTGACGTTACAGAGGCACACCTGAGAGTCTCTGTGGCTTACCGATTGTGATGGTGTAGATGGAGTTGGCGTAGCCGTCATAGTTGCAGTTGTCATTGTATTGACCTCCATTGCCACTGGCAACCACAAAGATGCTGCCGAAGCCTCGCCTGCCTGCAATCACCCCGTGCTGCAGTGCCGCCTGTGGAGGGGAAAAAAAAAAATGAGGAAAGATTATATTTTATACAATCATGAACCAAAACAAAATCAACCAAGTGAAAGAACCATATTAGTTTTTCTACATGCCTACTTCTCTGTAATCTGTTGCAGTGTACTGCCCCCTGCAGGACAAAAAAACAGCTACACACAAAACGTGTCTTTCTCTTACCTTGCCCAGGGGATGGGGTCCATCCACAGTGTGTCCATCATCATCTGGACCCCAACTAAGTAAGACAAGAGTCTATATAAAAATCCAAGCAAGACTTTCATAATATGGTATTATGACATTAAAATATTACACTAAATTACATAGGAAATGCAGACATTAAATTGTAAGTAAGCAAACAAAGGTTGTCAAAGGCTTGTGGAATTCAAGAAGCACATGCACAAATACAGGTGTGTGATAATTTACTATTTATAAAAAGGCCACTTCCCTAATGGAAATCCCAAATATGACATGTTTGTTACCTGCAGCTGTAGATGTCGTTGACCTGGTAGTGCTTGTTGAACGCTATGGCCTCCAGGCTGTCAGTCAGCGGGCCGTCCAGGACTCTGATACCTGAAGAGAAAACAATAAGCGAGAGATGTTACACACAAACATTTACCCAGAGTCTCAGCTTCTGCCTCAGTTGTTCTTAGAACGCCCAAGTTTTAAAAAACAGTTCCAAATTAAATTCTCTTGTCTCTACCTGCCACCTTGCTGCCGAAGGCCACCCCGACAGCACAGAAGCTGTTGTTGGGAACGGCTGCAATCTCTCCGGCACATCGCGTCCCGTGGTGGTTGTCGCTGTGGACGTCTGGGTGAGGCATGGGGTCTGGGTCATTGGAGTTGAGGTCATAACTGCCCTCCGGACTCTAAGAGAGAGAGAAAAAAATGAATAAAACAGTGGAAAATTAGCAGTGGCACAATCACAAAAAACGTCTATGTGAAACTTAATAACACATTCACTGTGCTCATTACTGAATTTTAAACAGGATTAGTTTTAAGCGCTGTCACCCATTTTGCCACTAGTTTCTCCATTTTCTTCCTGGTTGTTGTTGCCAAACTAAGGTGTGTACACCATGTGAAACCCTGCCTCCTCCTTACTGTGAGTGACTTCCTCTTTAGCTGACAAATCCTCAGTTCTCTAGAAAGTGCACTGCCTGTTCCGCTTAAACTAAAGGCAGGCACGGCAGTTTTTCCTCGAGTGGATGTTTTATGTAAGCCTTGCAGGTACTTACAGCATGTTAAGGATTTTCTAATGCATGGAGACGGAGACAAGAGACAGATTGAAGAGCCGGCGCCTCTTTATCTAGTCAGCCAGAAATATGCTGTGAGGTCAGGTAGATTTATTGTGAGAAGGAAAACGATAGCAAGGTCGTGAAGTAACACTGAGCAACTAAGATTGTGTTAGCTGAGCCAGTTTGAGCTGGTGGCTAGCTGCAGGTTAAAGGGTCATATCTGGGAGAAAGATCATAGACAGTACAAATACGCCTTGCTGGGGAGAAAATGGCAGAGAATCGGTTGGCATTACTTTGTGTAACATGGTCAATGTAGATCCATTTCTCCTTGGCCAAGCTTCAGTAAATACTTCTGCTTTGAAATCACCTGGGTCTCCGACTTTTCTTCAGCACGGTCACATAAACAGAGACTTTCCATCACACAGCCTTGCACGTAAAAAGGCACTAGGAGATTGACAAATAGTGGTGAGCACTGCTGGTAAACATCCAAAGGCTTCTTTCCCTTCATGGTTTTCGAAAAGGTTCAGTCATGACAGTGAGAAACCCAGTTCACGGTAAGCAACAGGAAATATTAACAAATCCGTTGATCACAGAATGGAACAACTGTTAGCTTTGACTTACATAGTTGAGCTGGATGTCCTGGTGAGTGTGTTCCACCCCGTCATCTACCACCACGACTGTGACTCCCTGGCCAGTGATGTTGCGCTCCCACACCCCTGTTACGTTGATGTCCATACTCCTGTTGAGGTCATTGTGCTACAAGAACCAGAACAGTAAGGGGAGGAGGAGAAGAGGTACAGGATTAAAAAGGCAAGCCAAGGAAGTAAAAAGAAAGCATACTGTGAAGGAAAAATGAAGTGAGGGTGTCCAAAAGTGTCACGAAGAATGCACTTTTGTTTTCGGATGTTCATTTGCCCACAACACATTCACTGTGCAATAAGGAGACAAATTAGTCCAATTCAACTATAACCAGAATTGCCTGTAAAGCAGTCTGTACTGACATCAGGATGAATGGTTGATGCTTACCATTATCTGTACTCAACTGATTTTAGACTGTATGAAAGTCTCCATGTGCAGCTGATCAAACCTCTCCTGCATGTTCTATCTGCAGCTACAATCACCCACAGTATTTACCTTGTTTAAATCATGCACAACCCGCTCCACGATGCTGCAAAAATAACCAGACTGATGCCTTTGCTTCTGCGAACATCAACACCTCACCAATGTTATTCTCCCACTGTATCTGCTGTGAACCATTGCATGTAGGACATGATCATGTACACAGGATTATTTGACAGGATTACTATCATATAACTGAGTTATTCCTAGCAATGTTGTGAGCACTGTTTTGGCAACAGTTACATATGACTAAATCTGAGGTTACAAGTATTTCCACAAATATTATTTCAATTTAAAAAAAGCACACCATCTGCCTTTGCTTTGCCACCTGCACTTCAGTCTCAATTTAGACATCAATATTACTTCTCAAGAGAACCTGTCTGCTCTCTACCCTCTATTTGGCAGGTTCTTACCACACTCCTGTGTATTTGGCACAGCTATTTATTTAAAAGGTTATTAGATGAGCCCTTTGCATATGGGATGCTGTGTGTAAATAAATGAAAACAGCAGGTGTGACTGGATACACTCTTATTGTACTTGCACACATGGCCTACTGTAGCATTAATACTGTAACATTTAAATGCTTTAGGTAAACGCCCCATTTGAACGGAATTAACATTACTGCGGGAGGTGGGGAATGAAAAACTCACTGTCCTCCTCCAGGGGGGCGCGGGATATTTGACAGGGAGGCAAACATTCTGTGCGAGATGAGTCAAAAGCGTTGTACTCCTACTTGGAGTCATAACGCTGTCAAATCTGAATACAGGCATGAAGCACATATTGATATAATTCAGTGTGACTTATGCTTCCAGAGGGTATCATTATCTCTGATGTCCATTAAATTACAGGAGGACCGGAGAGTTCCCTAAGAATAGGTCAGCTGGGGGGGGTATGGGGTTAGGGTTTCTGTAGGTTGAGTTTTAGTGATGACTTATGCTGTCCTCCCCTGCAGGTGTTTATTGGTTTGATCAGTTAATATATAGGCCTCATTCAGGAGGTCTATTAGTTAGGTTGACACCTTGTTTTGTTAACCGGCTTACACAGTAGAGTTAGGTTTTGTTGACCTCTTTTAAGGGCCCTATCATTCTTAACGCAGTTTCTTCAGTTACTGGATTTGTTGAGTTTGTTATTGAAAATAAAATAATTTTTTCGTACTTTAAGCCTGTGTTACCATACCTCATGCCTTGACTGCTTGGTCCACCACAATACACAATAGTCTAGATTCTCACCAGGTGCCACTGTTTAGGGTAGCGGGGATCGTTGAAGGCCATTGATCTCTTAGAGCGGCTAAGCACTCTCTCCTGGGAGTGCCACAGGACATGAGGGTGGGCTGCCAGGACGTCCCCAGGATGGACACTCTTGCTCCAAACACCAGCCACAGATCCAGTTCCAGGCTTGACAGAACACATCAAGTAGTGGCCTTCCAGCTGTCCAATCTGGCCCTGGTTGTGCAGCCCAGCCTGCTCTGCTACCTGGGACGGAGAAAATACTGATGGTGAATACAAATTAAACTGGAACAACACTTTGAAAAGTGGGTGACTTTTTTTTCCACGGCCTAGGCAACTCTATAACAGATTAGATGAAACTTTAAAAGAATAGGATGGAAAGGGGTAGAATTAAATCATAAAGCAAAAACCTAAATCATATTTTGAATTTAAAAAACCTAAATGACAGCGTTAGGTATACTTGGAAAAATAAAAGTGAATTTAAAAAGCTGTATATTTACAAAAGGTATAATTCCTCAGTCGTAGAGTCTCACAATTAGAGTAAGAACCAAGTAAATCATTATTGTAACCCTCCTGAATTGTTTTATTTTGAAGATGTCAGAACAGAAAAATTAGACCCTTAGCTTCGGGAAAATTCAAGGAGTGACACCCTATATAAAAGATTGAATGTCCATAAAGTACCGTACCTTGTTGGCTATCACATCGAGGTGCACAGAGTTCTGTTCAGCATCTTCTTCCTCATGATGTGGGCCAGCGTGGAGCCGGACAGCCCAGGACTGACCCAGGCCGCAGGACAGTGACAGCCAAGGTGAGGAAGGAGATGAGGAAGAAAAGGGAATCGATGGGGAAACGGAGGGCAGGAGTGTCAGAAGCAAGAAGGTGAAGGAAGACAGAAAGAGGAGGAGCAGGAATGTGGGAAAATAGGGCGTTGCCATGGCAACGGAGGGTGACACACCGGGTCAACCAGGCCAGCCCTCCTCATCTGAACAGCAACCTGGAAGTGAGACAAAGAAGAGAAAAGAAGGTCTTGTTAGTAGTGAGGACAATCTGAGAACGAGTGGCTGGTTGCTTATCATCGGTGTGCTGCATTCAGAGGCCACTTATTAAATTCACAGGGTGACGCTAACTGGACACCGTGTGGCCGCAGCACATTTGACTAACACTGAGGTTAAATCAAAGGTTCCTGCACTGACTACTGTGAAGAGGCTTTTACAGATGAATGCTATTCTGCTAGCACTATTAGGCTAGAAAATTAAATAACAGAACACAAACTTCATTATTTGCCCAGACAGTCCGAAGCCAACTAGATAACCAGGTTTTCTGTCTGTCAATCAATGGGGGCAATTGAATTAAACCCAGCTGTCTGTCAATCAATGGGGGCAATTGAATTAAACACAGCTTTATTTTGGGATGTGCACCATGTTAGCCTGAGGGTGTGGGACCCCAAGGCAGTTGCCCACTTTGGCCTTGACAACGGTTAATACTAAATGTAAGATAAATACTCTCTCCGTTAACTATTTCATCTGCATGTAGTAACATAAACCTGTCTCTGACACTCTGATTGTCAACACTAACAGAAACAAGGCAATAACAACATTACAATAAGGTCATCATTATATCACTGCCACACCCCAGTCAGTGCAATTAAACTACAGCCTAGAATATGTGGCCTTTGGGAGGAATGATCTTGTTTTGCTACCAGTAACACAGTAAACCGTATTACGATCCCATGATATAAAACCCATTTAATTTTTTCCTAAATATGGATATATAAAATACAGTGAATACAGTGACTTCTATGATAAAAACAGTTAAGTTAGTGTGAACGATCCGTTCACCAACCTCGTCTAGTCGTCCTTCCTGCCAGCTGCTCTGTAGCCAAATCTCTCTTCTCTGGCCACATTATAAAGGGTTACGTCCAAATCACATGTAGATACCAAAAAATTTACATGAACAACAATAGCTCAGATTTTAATGACATTCAGCTGCTTAAACTCAGCGTCCTTTCATGTGACGTCGTATAGCGAAAACCACCTTCTACGTGCTAAAACTGTCTGCCTTTGCTAAAAAAGAAACCAAACCTGTTCGCTCTCTGCTCAGCTAACGCTAGCTAGCTTAGCTTCCAGTTTTGCTGATTGCTTACTTTTTATTTAGCCAGTAGGCAAGCTAGCAATTTGGGCAGCTAGCTGAGGTTAGTCATTCAATGAACGCGACAAATGGCACTAGGACGTCACGGCTGTGGCAAAAATGAATAAAACAGTATGAACTAAAGACAACTGAATAAAGTCCCAACAACTTAAGTGGGACTCGAGCATTGTTGTTGTCATAGTAAGTTAGCTAGGTGTCCTGACGCTACCTACTGAGATCGCTGTTGAATTAAGACAGCAGCATACGAATCAGTAGCCATGCCAAAATACTGCGATGATACGGTTATATCGTACCTTTCCACCTGAAATCGTTTTCTTCATCTGTTACTTGTGGAATTTGTGACTAACGCTGCGCTTGTCATTTCATTTCGGGAATCGGTCACAACCCAAACGTGCTACGTCACACAAGTTGTTGCGTTGCGCAGCCTCGTCGTGCGGGCCACCTGATTGGCCCAGAGCCAAAGCACTGCACCCTGTCTAAACACGGTGCATCCAATAATCTAAACCGCTGGGAGGAAATGTACTTTAAACTGCACTAATACTATTGCTACTACTTTGTGTGTGTGTCTTTTTTCTTTTACATTTTGATCATAAAAGATATAGACAGAAATTGTTATTAACAAGGGGATTCAAGATTAATGCAGGAACCCACCTTACATGCATGTACTGAGATTGAACCATGCATATGCAATTCATAGTTCATTCATTCATAATCCCAGCTATCCGAATTACTACAATCCAACAACCAATAATGAATGAAACAACATATGAAATATGTTTCAAAAGCTGAGTTGCTCAATTATACTAATACTGTATGGGAGGGCAGAAAATGTAACAATAATGGTCTTTCAACTTTTCTTGGGTATGCACAGCTCATGTCATACGTATTCTTAAAAAGGCTTATTATTAAAGTTGATCGTAGTTTGTAAAACATTTGTTGATAAACGGCGCCGCCGTGCCCTAAATACCACCAAGAACTTCAAATGAAGGTGCTTTATTGTGGACTGCATTTTCTAAATTCTTTCCCATCATTACTTACCTTGTAAATCTTTCATTTTTAACACTGAAATTGTACAATTCAAATCTGTTGGATGACAGTAATTCATAGGTTACTTTTAGTGGTTAATCTTTTGGTGAAGAAGTGAAAATCCCATCACATGTTACAGTTACAATAAGTACTTTATTGGTTCAACAGTACTGCCAGTGGCTGACAGATAAATATACAGTTCTGAGTTTATCTATTTACAGCTTGCTGAGAGACAATGCAAAGTGTCCCTTGTAGACATACATAGTGTTATTTAGTGTATAACATACTTTGGGCTGGTTTCCTTGTCCAAGAATATATATGGTCCCCATGGAAAGATGTGGTGTGTTAGGCTGTTTCTGTGTCAGTGCAAGAAGCCCTGTCAAGGTCTTGGTTTGTTAACATGTAATGTGTTGTTACATGTGCAAATCATCAGATGGTGCAGCAGTAGGATAAGCAGTGTGTATTGTGTGTGTGTGTGTGTAAGCAAATAGAACATCTGGAATGCACAAATTGTATGTACAATATATATATATTTAAGCTATGACTATAAGAGGAAAAAGTGACATCTGATATTGACTGTGTTCAGTAGTCTCTGTTTCACATTAAGCAAAACTGATTTTACGCAGTAAATGCTGTTACAATCTGATATTTCATCACATTAGCCTCTTTATGCTTACTTAATTTGCATTGCAGAATTCTTGGCTGGCATTTGCAAAACAGTGTAATTTCATAGATTCTATTCATACTCGGTAGTTTCATCTTCATTTTCATTAAATCTTTCCGTATACTCTTTACTGTGCACACGTACAGGCATGCTCTCACATATCAACCTTGTTTCATTCCCTCGTAAGCCACAAACAGCAGATCTGTAAATGTACGGATCATAACCACACGCTCATTTGTTCAAATCATACCATAGCAAAGACCACATGATGGCATCCCTTCTTGTATTCAAATCCAGGTTGTGAGTTTCTCCACTTAGCCTCGTTTGTTTTCTCTTTTAAGTTTTCTCTTTAATTTCCCCCAAATCACTGTGTGGAGCTCTGCAATGCTAAGACACAACCCTTTCAAAAATTCCAAGTCCAATCCAACTCTGTGATCTATTTATACAGTATTTATAACAAAGACATTATTTTTATGTTTCGTATTTTTCCCACTTGCCATGCTGATCTGCATAGGTAGCTTAAACAGGCAAAGTCGACACTTATGACACCAACGTTCTCTTGTTGGTCCTTCAGGTTAGTTAGTTAATGGCTCCAGTTATCCTCCAGTGCTCTCAGATTTGAAGGCAGCACTGTTCACTGTGTATTCACTGTAGGTCAGCATTTTCTAAACTTTACATGTTATATTCCTGAAGTGCATTTTCAAATCTCTCTTTCAACAGCACCAACATTTTGTAACAATGTACGTCCCATTTTGCCACAATCCACCCCTGTCCTGTGTTTAAAGTGTAGGTCTCTAAGACTGCTTTTGCCTCCTCCTTGTCCCCCTTCACTTAAGGAGCGATATGTCGTCAGCAAAGTCCCCGTGTGGGTGGAGGCAGCGGGCGAAGCGCCACTGGCACACCATGAGACACAGCGGCAGCATGAAGAGAGCGCAGATGCCCGCCATGATGTAGGCGATGGTCATAAGTGTGGATTCGTCCGTCTGGGGGATGTTGTAGCCGCAGTCCTCTAGGTCGACACCATGGAACGGGCCTTCCACGGAGGCTGTGCGAAACTCATCATGCACTACAAAATAGGATTGTAGGTATTTCAGAAACACAACAGTCAGGATAACAGACACTGTATGTTGCTATTACTGTAAATACATTTGGGTCTTAAGTGAGATTTCCTTAAAATACATCCTGCAATTTCGAGATCACATTTTCTTGCCTTTTAAGTAGCCCCTCGATCCCAATGCTGCTTTCTACGGGTGTCCATACTGCTTTTCCGTTTTACACTATAAACCTTACTGATTCTGCTTCTTCCTCTTCCCCTACCCATCCCTCCACCCTCTCCTCCTCACCATGGCAGGTGCTAACAGCAAAGCCGATGCGTTTCTTTTCTCGGTCGAAGACCACATAGAAGCCCTCCATGATGACAGCCCCCATCACTGTACCAGTGCTAGACTGGGACACGGCAAACTTATAGCAGTCCTCCTGGGCAGAGGCCACGTCCTCGACTGGCCGCAGGTATTGCTGTGTAGACAAAAATGAAAAAAGAAAGTTGAAAAATCAAGGAATGGAGTTAGACAAGGAACATCAGAAACAAGAAAGGGGTGAACACACACTCCTGTCGAAGTGCAATGCCTAGAATAGCAACACCGCTCTCACTCTGAGTGTAAATATAGTAGTGTGTATGTTGTGCTAAATTGCCAAGAGGGCATTTTAACTACCTGTGAAATCTTATGTGGATTTGGTGAAGACTCTTTAAAGGGACACGTTAATACTTTCAGTGTATTTCCTATTTTCCCTACATACTGTATATATACAAGTGTGTTATACATTTTCAGGAGTAGATATGTTGCAATGTAGAATTCATGTCCTTTTCTACAAGAAGATATGTTCTGGGTTTTAACAGGGAGTTTCATTTATTCTAGCAGTCTCCTAGCATTACTTCCTCTTTTTGTTCTGGACTTTTCCACAGTGAGGTACACACATTCTTTGCTCTAATTTTGTTTGGTGTTTTTGCTTGAATATATATGAAGCTACGTTTAGTGTAAAGTGAAATTCTGTTTCTATTCATACATACATTTGCTAATCAGAAGCGGTCTATGAAGCCATGTGTGCAGCAGGGCTACTTTGTACCTTTCAACACTAGAGTGCACTGTTGCGTGGCGCGTTCAGTGACTCTTCATGGTATTACACAGGCACAGAGGTTATTTGGGCAAGAGACGCTGTGAATGCTCCGTTTCTCCCCTACTGCAAGCATGTGGGTTTATGCATGGCTATTCTTTGTTGTAACATCTTACAGAACGAATGTTATTCATTCATTTATATATTTCTTTTTGGAGAAATCTCTTAATTGATTTTGTAATCCTTCCCCTCTTTTCATTCTGGGCCTTTAGGCAAAAGAGACCCCATGAATCATTCGTGTGACAGTTGCAGGGTGATTATGCTGTTGCCATGTCTGACGCCTTGCAAGAAAATGGTGAAAGACAGTCCCAGAAAGTGTGGTCCTTGTCCACAAAAGCGACACATACATAGAAACTCGCAGGCTCGCAGCAACCTCACACTCCTGCATCACGTTACTCAAGGCCCCTTGGGGGTATAATGTAAAGAGCTCATTTGAGTGTTCATTGTAGGGTCCGACCAGAACACTGGCATGGCTGATATAATGGGCTGATTTAAGTTTAGCACAGATATAAATTGCATCAGCATATGCTGTATGTTGGCTGATAAGTAACAGGAAATTGCAGTCGATAAATAGAGATAAAAGATGTTATAGAAAATGTGCTGTCATTACATAGTCTGTCCACCAGAGAGCACTGAATGTTTATTTCTCATCTGTAAAATGCCCCACTCAGTACATATCTTGGTCCCGATAATTTATAACAAAATTAGGGATCCTTGTTTTATTTTAAAAATATGCATATCAGCTGATGCATTATCAGATTCCTTAAATATGGAACCAGCCTCAAATCTTCTAGTTCACTGGTACACCTGTACCTTTGTCGTCAAGTTTCCATGCATATAGGCAGGGTCAGAGGCGAATTAATGTACCTGCTATTCAAATTAGAACAGAAGGCAGAAAGTTCAAACCTTTCTCAAAGCTAAGTCTCTTTGAAATGTGGTCATTATTGTCTACATTGTGGCACTTAGCCAGGTTAGAGTACGGCTGAAGGATAGCTTGACTTACTGTGACCAGACATCCTATAGGAATGCACAGGGAAATGAAAACTCTGCATGTATTCAGGATTACAGAGGATGTACATGACTCACAGTAATGACAAAATTATTTATTTTTCAGTAAATATCAAAACCTCTTCTGAGACAGTTTTTAACAGGTTACTAAAAAAATAGATTTCATTTTCCCTTCATGAATCCAGGTAAAATAAAATATAAGTTACTGATCAGTTGGACAGGATGTTAGGCTTAAGTCATATTACTCCACGTGGGTCCATGGGACAAACGCTATCACAGAGTCCATCCCTGACCTGAAGACATGAGTGAACTCTTGCTTTATGCAACCACATTCCGTTCCAGTACAAGATAGTGTGCATTACCTGCGGTAGGATGGAGATCCTGAAGGACTGGTTGTGGTTTTCACTCATCAGGTAGAGAGAGATGACTGGGAAGATGTGCCAGGGTGTAGTGCCGGCCTGCCAACATACCAGCTGCTCCCCGAGCCAGAACCCAGAGGGAAACTGTTCTGTCTGAAAAACAAATCAGGAGGACACTCATTCTTTCCTTCCCATAACCGCACGTGACAATCAGGGTCATGAGGGGATTCATACTGTGGACACTTTGCACACACTTAAGAGCTATCTAGTAGTTCATCTTCAGTGAAGGCCACTGTTTGGGTGCATTTTGGATTTAATAACTTCATAATTAGCTGTACAAGATGAAGGCGATGTATTCTGTGAGTATGCCATCACCCAGAGGCTAACGTTAGCGGCGTTGAGCACTGAACTCCACCACTAGTAAACGAGACGGCACAAGACTACACAAACTGCAGTGCTTCCTCGCTCCCTCTACTGGGATTTCCCCGGTAGTAGCGTTATAGCAGAGACGCTGATCTCCACTGCAGGGGACATTAATAATGTTAGTAACAGCACAGCAGGGCACAGTTTCTCCCTGACTACAGCACAAGTGGACTAACTTTCTTCTACAAATCACATTTCACCAGTGTCGTTCGGAACTAAATTACACTTCAATTGCATTATTCACATTCAGACATGGGACCGTCATCGAGACCAGCTAGCCTTACTGCCAGTTATGTTTCATATTGCATTTCAGTGCATTTCAAATGACGATGCTATGTTAAGTTCTAAACCGTTGCCTTTGTATTATTTGTGCGCTACCCTACTTAATATCATTTTTAGTTTCTGATACTCTCCGATACATAATGTTGTATGTGCATCTTTACTACAAAGAGTGTCTTTTCAGGGCAAAATAAACTGTAAAACAATGTTTTTCAGACATGGAGGCAAACTTAAAGATCTTCTTCTCAAACGGTCCCGAGGTGTCTTTGGAATAATAAGCTGTTTTAAATACTGTATGTTACGAGATCTAAAGTTACCATGTATGTAAGCTGTCCTGTCCACATCTGTGCTCTTTTTGGTACTCTTTCCACCTTTGCATTAATATCAAGGTGAGAGCATTCCTTTATTTTTTTTAATTAAAAATAGGGTAAAATAACATCATCTGCTTTCATCACATTTCTCAAGAACTCATTGTTGGCTGGGGCAGCGACACAGGAAGAGAATGAGAAGCAGAAGTGTGTTATACTGGTTAAGGGTATTAAGGACTGACCGAAGAGGCTGCTTCAATAGCCTTGACTGCAGCCTGGAAGACCTTTCTGGGCAGTCGAAGGTTGGTAGTGCCACTGTCCACAATGCTCTTATCATAGTTGTACTGTAAAAGACAGATACACAGTCGCCAATTACAGATCTCTTAAATAGCTTTTAGCATCAGTATATTCATTCTTTCTTTCTTTGGTGTTTACATCTATCCATCTGTCAGACCGTACCTCTTTGCAGTCCATGTTGAGGTCCTGTCCATTCACTTCAATACGCACGATAATGACCTCATAGTACCACTCCCTGCGGATGGGAGTGTACCAAAGGTCTCCCACGTAGAGCGATGGGTCCACTCCTCCAATGATCTAAGAGCATACGGGCAAATATAATCCAGTACTGGCTCCAACTATGACATTAGATGATTTGTACGTGTGTGTGTGTGTCTCACCATACTGCCACCGACTGTAGCGCTGCCCAGGGAGTAGTTTTGGGTGAAGCCAGCACCACACAGTTGGAGAGAGAAGAGGTTGGGGACAGGAGTCTGGCGAACCAGAGAGTCGAAGAAAGGCTCCAATGTCTCGTCAGGCTGCAGAGAGGGAGAGAGAGAGAGGTAGCATAGCTTTACTTATGAACGGTCAAACCAAGCAGTTGTTTTTTCGCTTCCAGCTTTTCATCTGCAAGAGATAAAACAAACCTCGTCCTTCTCCTATCAGCATACCTGCTGTCACATCTCTCCCCTGTCTCTCCTTCCCAGTGAATACAGTGCTATTATTACTTTACCCAGAAGTAAATACTGTAGTAGATTGCTATCACAATCCCAGTCATTCATTCATCCATTCATTATCCGTACTGCTTATCCCGAAGGGTCGCAGGGGGGGCTGGAGCCAATCCCAGCTAACATTGGGCGAGAGGCAGGGAAACACCCTGGACTGGTCGCCAATCAATCGCAGGGCATCACAATCCCAACAATAGTGGATATAAAAAAGAAAAGTTTCATTTAGTTACATATCCAAAAATCACAGCCTCCAAATGCCAGGTTGAACTGGAGTGATAAAACTATTGTATCCCACGTTCATTCCCAGAATTCAAATCCCAGGCAAAAAAGGAAGTGCATTAGTCTCATTAGTCTTTTAACTAGTTCAGTGCTCACAGGAATACATTGGACCTCTACCCTGTTTGGCTTTCCCGATTGTTCACAGGAACAGCATCTCTGAACGAATGCTGGGAGTAGAACTGCCAGTGTTGCCGGTGCCAGAGAAACGCAACGTAACAGTGTAACAAATTGCTGCTCCTGAGGCATGATGAGGAATATTACTTTCAACACTTGCAATGAGTAAACATATAATACATTATCCCGAGTTCAATCTCCACCAGCAGCTGGTGGAAAGTGTTCTTTCCCTTACAGCTAAATATTGATCTAAAATGTGATATTTAGCTCTCTTCCTCCTCTCCTCAATCTCCCTCTGTATATATATTGTAGAGGGAAAATACACACATGTCCGTCAGTGTATAAATGAGATTACTGCACACTGATAGCTAGTGATTTGCCGACGTGTAGCCCTGTGCAGCTTGAAACTGACATAATTTATCAGATCTTTACTCAGATTTTGAGGGACCGAGCCGTACTCTGCTCTTACCCGGGCTATATCGGCGTAGGCCAGTCCCAGGATTCCCTCCCAGTTGGATCCATTGATGAAGAAGCGATCTGACTGGATGATTGCAGCGATGTTGGCGCGCAGCGTGGCGTTAGGGCCATGTGGGACAGAGACTAGGTCGGTGCCCAGCTCCCCCTCCCAGCGACCCTGGGTGTAGGGAACATACACACTCCTACCCTGGTCACGGTATGAGCTGGAGCTGAGAATGGATCACAAAAGTGGAGGAAGTGAGACAATAGTGGAAGAGGAAGAAGAGCGGTTGGTTCCTGAAGGAGTTCCACTGTTGTGATATTAAAGCCAACTGCTACATGGTTCCCAGTCAGGGATCATATGAGGTGAATATGAGTAAATATAAATGCATTTATTCAGCTTTTTGCATGTAAAAGACACATCGCTTGATTTAAATCAGTTTGATACTCTCTACAGTCATGGGATGTACACTGCGAGACTATGATTTGCCATTATGACGTCGGTTTTTAACAATTCATTTATCACACAAGACCTCAAAATGCAATAAAAAAGCAACGAGTCAAGTATTGAATGTTAACTCATGGTGGTACACAGAAACTGGCCATAGCTGATGTTCGACTTTTTTTAAAAAAAATCTTTCCTAAAAACTTAATCCAGGGAAGAAAAACATTTTGTTCTTTCTGATGGTTGTAAAGAACACAAGATGTTTGGCTTGGCACCATATTCAGAACCAAACGTGGCCACTCACAGTGAACGGTGGTAGTATCTGCGCAGGAAGGGATGAGCAGCCGCCCCGACAGCAAAGTTACTGCTTCCTGTGTCCACCAGGATGTTCAACTAAGAGAGGGAGGGAAAGAAAGAGAGCGAGAGAGTTTTAAATTGCATTTTGCAAAAATCAATAGGTTTGTAAAACTGATGCTTGGGTTACATTGCGAAATTGATTATGTTCAATCTCTGAAGGCCAAATTAATTTTTATCTTTGCTACATTGGATAAAGACGTGGCTGCTTGCAAAACCATGTTCTGCGAGGGGCTTTTTTTTTTTTTTTTTTGATGTCTGCTTTTGATAGCTTTACTTTTTAGTTTTTAACACCGATTGTCTTACGGGCTATTTGCCTCGCTTACAGGAAGTGGTCAGCCTCACCGCTCCCAGATTTTTTATTGCTCACCTCTCAGCCATTCTCTGTATCCATTTCGTTCCTTGTAGTGTCCTGTGCCGCTTCCTGTTGCCCTAAATGTCCTTCTCTGCCCCCTCGCTGTCTCCACTCTAACCCTCCACTCCTCTCAGGTTGCCCATCCTACTCCCTCTCTCTCCCCCATCTCCTCCTCGTCTGTCTGTGTCTCTATGCAAGTATCATATTTTGCACAATCAGTCAAAACAGTTGGTGAATGTGTGAATGGAGCACAATGGCAGATGGCTATACAAAACCTCCTGGCTGTATATGCATCATATTATACATTATAAATGATGCTTTACACATATATAAACTGCTGGGTGGTAAATATTGCAGGTACAATTTCTTTGTGTCCTTTTTTTTTTTGTACTGCTGCTTTACAATACACACTATGTATGTTGCGTGAGCCATATTTTTCAGTACCTAGCGTACTTGTTCAGTTGTAAATGCATTCAATTAATACACTTTCGCTCATATGGTTGCAGTTAATCTGTTCTGATGTTGTTGTGTTGTGCTGAGTTTGATTTACGTTTCCTAATTTCCTTCCTATCCTTTCTTACAATGCAGTGTAAGTGCATACTGTGCCATTTTACGGATTGAAAAGTAAGGTGAAAAGTCAACTCCTTGGTGGAGAATATAGATAAGACCGTGTGGCACAGACCCAAACAGACAGGCCGCCATAGAGCCACAGCAGGCTGTTCAATAATGGATTGGCTCTTTAAATATCCAGAGATGTGCTACTGTCTCAGGGGCTGCGCCTGAGAGCCCAGAATAAATACTGACTCTGTCCACCTGACTTTTTTCTAACACACACACACACACATGCCTGCATACACTCTCTACACACACCACTGCTGTCAGTAATAACGCTACACACACTCTGTCTTCCTCTCTTGGCCGGAGATCTGCTGACCGCTCAGGACAGATAGTTTTTTTTTCCCCTTTAATACACGACACACACACACACACACACACACACACACTGAAGGCTGCGTCCTGACACACTGAGACCTCATGTCTTTCCCTCCTCTCTCTCTCTCTCTCTCTCTCTTTGTGTCTTCCTGCCCTCCCCGGCAGAGTGTCGTGCCTGTCTGTTCCAGCCATTACATCTGCCCTTCCCCCTCCTCTGTGGAGGAGAAATCACCGAGTGGTTACCAGAACAGAAGGCAACATATCTGACAGTTACTGTAAACCTACCAAGCATCTCAAGGCATTTTATTACGTCTGCTTTCATGATGGTTTCAGTTCAAGACCATCTGCCCCTGCTGAAGCCCTTAATCACGGTGCCATGTTAAATTCAGTTTATCTACAGGCTGATCCGTTCAATAATATAAAGCTTATCTAGACGCAGTTTCTTCATGTAAGACATTTGTGTTTTTGTCCGTCCTTGTCTCACAGGGTTGAAATGGGCAGTTGGGAAAAGGTGATGTTGTGGGGATGTTTGCTGATGTTGCCAGCATTGTCGATCAAACACCCACACAGCCCCGATAGAGCAGATTAGCTGGGTTTGTGAGTGTTAGACTCTAATGAATAATATCTATGGATAGTTTTAAAGTTAGTCATGAATAACTAATGTTACTGAGAAATATCTTATGACTAGAAACCAAGTTTTCAGACACATTAAATATACTGTCAGATGCGAGGACCCCCTTTATTTTTGGAGCTTAAAATGTCCAAACTAAAGTTTTAAAAGAGCATTTAATAAGTTGCCATTTCAGGCCTTGGGGCAATAAAGACAATATACATTTAAAAATTAAAATAGACCTTTCATATCCATTGAATATATTTGGGTGTATATTTTTATCATTGCTGTATATTCCGACTGCTACGCTAGCATTTATAAAACCCTGGATGTGCTTTGATGTGAGCTCCAAACTGGTAGAGAACTAAAATAATGTGATAGCCGCCTGATTCTAAAATTGAAATTCACTTTTTGATTGTCAGACATCATGGAGCTGGTAACAATCAAGCTCCCATCGACGGTGCAGTGGTTTCCGGCTGCGAGCAAAGCTCATGTGACACTGGCCCATAAAAATTTCATGACATCCATTACAAAAAAAAAGGTGTCCATAAGATACGTACAGCAAGTACAGATTTTGAAGGAAATGCCCTGAGCATCACACAGGTGTCAACAGGACTCTTAGTATCACAATTTGAATCATTAGCGCAGACATAAAGTCTGTTCAAAGTCTGCATGAAAGGACCCCCATCCAGCATTTAATACATCTATCATAAGGATTCAGTGTCCCAGTCGTGGTGGGTATCAAACGTCTGACCAAAGTATCGAAAGATGGCACTGAATACTCTGAAATTTTGTGGTATATGTTCCTGTAGGGCTCCTTGTGTTCGGATACCATTTAGCATCTGAGAATTCTGGCTTCTTGATGACATAAAATAGGGTTTATTGTGTACATTGTTTTATATTTCTCTAAGTAAGGTGCCAAAAAAAAGCATCAGAACTCTGGTTTAGTCGCCACTAAAATAAAAACCTGAATTTAATGTTTCCAGCGCCTTGACAACAGGGTGATCGGCATCAGCTGGCTGGTAGTCAGTGTGATGTGCAGCATAACGGGCAGATCTCCCTGATATAGGAACCATCAGTGACATCTTCATCTCGCCCTCATCACTACCCCCTTATCTCCTTCTTTCCTTCAAAAGCTCCCTTTCTCATTCCCACATCCTCCCTCGTACACCACCCTTTCTCTCAAACTCCCCCCCCCTCCATCTCTCCCTCACTCTCTCTTATTTACATCTCTGTTTCACTCCCTCGACCACCGTCTCCCTCTCCTTCTTCTCCCCTTCTACCACCTCATCGCTTTCTCTCCCTCCCGCCATCCATCGCCCTCTGTGTGCCAGCCTGTACACCACAGCTGCACCCAGCTGGCACTCCTCACTCTGCAGAATTAATGGTTCCATTATCCGCCTGTATCATTCAGTCCTTTTTCATTCACAGGCACAGGCACACACACACACACACACACACACACACACACACACACACACACACAAAGGCCATCTGTCATAGCAAGGCCATCAACAGTATTGGACAATCGGACTTGTATGTTTAAAATGCGTTTTCGTCAGCTGGCTTTCATTTTGCATTCCCTACTCAATTGTAGACATCATCCATAATATGTTAAAGTATGAGGACACTGATATTTGTAAAGGACACACACTTTAAATGTGTCATCAAGGCGTTAAAGGTTTATAGTGATTTCACCTCCCATTGAGTAGCATTTTCTATAGGTGCATGTGGGATGTGCTTAAAGAGGCCGGTTTTTAGTGCTGAAACTTGTGCAGCTGGTCAAAACAGAGTGAAAGATACACACAGACAGACGCAAGCAAGACCGAGGTAAAAAGACAATCGTAGGTCTTTTAAAACATCATACAATAAAGAAGTGTGGGAAACAAAAGATGGATAATAGCCTGCATTTGCAACGGAATAATAATGCACCTGGATTTAATTCATTTGATTTTGCTCCTATAGATCTGTTGTATATCCCCCCCCCCCCAAAAAAAAGTGCATGATTAAATTCTTACAGGCTGTGCATCCAGGAGTGCTGTGACAACATACCGATCACGCCTTGCAAAATCGAACCTTTTACCTTCTGCGGAGGTGAGCCCACGGCCATCTCCACGTAGTATCCCTGGCCGGACTTCCCACGCAGGTTGTCAACCATGTTCACGAAGCTGACGCCGCCGCCTGCCGCCGCCGCCGCCGCTCCTCTCCGCCGGCGCGCCGCGTGCTCCCCCGCGTTGCCGCGCTCGCGGTTCACGGCGGCGGCAGGCGGCTGCTCGGCGCGAGCTCCTTGCCGCAGTGGCACGCGGATGGCCAGGCGGAGGCCCGGGGCGTCCCGCGCGGACTGAACGCTCGTGAGCAGACACAACGACGTCCACGCGAGCAGACATGTCAGCCAGCGACGCTGTAACGTCGACGCCGCCATGGCGACACTCGGTAAAAGTTGTGGGGTTTTTCAGGTGGGGTTTGGTTTTGACCTCGCGCCGCGCTGCGTTCAGCCCGACATCCGGTCCGCGGCGGCAGAGGAGGAGAGATCAGGTGGCGGTGATGCTAAAGTGACGGCTAAAACCATGATGGCAGTTGAACCGCAAATATGAAGAGGGGCCGGGGGGGTCAGTGTTTTCCTCTCCGGCTTTCTTGGCGTTAAATGACGAGAAAAGGAAAACACATTTTAGACCCCGACTGGTCTAGTGCAACGCGAGCCGGAAATCAAATCACCTTCACAATAAAGATACCAAGCAGCGCCCGGTGTCACTAATCTGACGCGCGCTCTCCCCCCCGCGTGCTCAGCGTGTCCACGAACCGCAGGCCTGTGTCGTCGTTGTCTCCGCACATCCTCGCGTCAAGCGACCGAGCCCATCGTCGACCGGCAGGCTGGCCGGTCGTAATCCGCATCCTTCCCCGGTCCAGACCCGTTCATGCTGTTCTCCGCCCTCCAGTCTTTCACCTCCTCCTCCTCCTCCTCCTCCATCCGCCCCGCAGCATCCTTCAGAGCTGCTGGAGAGCGCGAGCATCGCCGCCGTCAAGTTAACAATTCGCAACCGCGCGACTTCCTGTACGCGTTTTCTAAATAAGACAGTAATCTAATGAACCTGAACGACCAAGCAGCACAGGTTTAACTGTCCAAAGCAATGCAATTAAGGTAGTTCGCCCGATGTGGGTTAATGATCCCTTAGTGAAACACATATCTCGTATGTATTTATGTAATAAAACACTATATGTTACATTAGGCAATTGATAAACCTCATACTTTTTTTTTGTATATCCCAAACTAAAATAAAACAGCTCTTTTTTATCAAGTTGCCTTAGGCTACACCTGACCAGTTATTCCACTCTGATCTAGGATTATTTAATATAACCACTCCAGCAGCGACGGTTGTTAAACATTGTGATGAAACTGATTGCTGGGGGACACAACAACAAGGACAACTGTAGCCTACATTATGATGCAAGCCTGCAGTACACATGATAATAATTCAGTTATGCCAGCTTGTGGTGTTGTATTCAATTTGCATTGTGTAGATCTATTTATAAGTACTTCAATTTGGATTAATTTAAGATACATTTTGTTTCTTGTTTGATATGATTTTGGCTTCACATGCACGCCATATCAAAATAGGCTATTTAAATAGTCTTTTATTTTGAAGGCAAAATCTCTGTCGCGTCATGGCTCTCGCCGCTTCCTCGGGAAATAACCCGTGGACACTTGCATTCTGGGTAATGACGTTTTCACCGTGATTGCTGTCACAGGGTTTTACGGTACCCATATCACATTTGCATCAGAGGCATTGCTACATGCTGTCACCCAGAGCAACTAGCCTACAGCTAACTACAACATTATTTACTTGACTTGACTTAATGCTACCATTGACGGCTTGCACTCTTTATACACAACTTTAATTTTCTAACTCTATTTTTGAAGACCTTTTGTTATACTGGACTGGTATAATGTATATAGTTATATACATTTTTGGACAATCAGAGACCAGAGATTTCTGACTGCCATTTTATTATCTCAGACAACAGACGGATGCATTGCAGTTGCACAAATGTTATAAAGAGAAATGACCATATGATTTTCATAATATTACTAGTGAGACTTACTGTAGTGTGTTTGTTGTTCTCAGCGGTGAGTTTGTAGGGATATCACTATATTGTTTTTGTATTGTGCTTTACTGAGACTCTTATTTTATGCTATGGTATTATCACATGGCATCATTTCACAGTACGTCTATCATATTGCCACAGACATTATGGTTTTGATGGAACACATGCATAATGCATAGAATCCATATATATTAATTTTGTGAGGGAGGCCACAAATTACAGTTGTATGATATGAAATGAGGAAGCAAGCAGTAGGTCAAATTGAATTCACAGCTCAGCCAGTTTGCTTCTCTTTCCCTATGACGGGCTGCCTCTGTCTTGAGATGATCCTGGCCAGTCGCAGTAAGATGGAATAGGGAGGATGGAAGCAGGTGGTAATATGCTGTCCCCATCTTTCCTCTCCACGGTGAGTCCCGCAGCTTCTTTACAGTGGTGGAACAGTCCACACTGCTCCACCTGCAATGGGCCTGGGTCCTCCTGTCCTGAGGATGCAGGAGAATACAGTTTGGACAGATACTGATCAGCACTTAGACCAAAGATGTTATATCCTCTATGTATCAAATCTAAATGGTTACCCCACCGCTGTTTCAAATAATGAATGAATCTCTCAATGCTTAATCTGTTATTATATTAAAAATAGTGAAAATGAAACACCATGTACTGAACATGATCAATTATGTTGAGTCGTTGCAACACAATACTGTAAAATACAGAGAGACGCTCACTGGTTGAAGTGTTTGAGCCCCAGCTTCTCTGCTCTCCGGGTCTGATGATGAGGGGTTCAGCTCTGCCCTCTGGTGGACACCACAGTGCCAAGGGTCCAGAATTACCCACCCTACACACACCCCACACAAATACTGCACATAGTCACACAAGCATAGTAGACAGAAGTATACACGCCCGTACACACATAAGTTCCTATAAATTACTATAATCGTGTCCCTCACATGGCCAACAACCATGCCATGTGTGAACCCCCTTTGCATACAAAGGTCAAAGATTACCTAACATCCAGACTGCTGCCTTATCACTATGTACTAGCTGATAACAGCGATAAAGATACACTGTGATCTAGTCACGATTTCAACAGGCCCTTCCAGGAAACTGCACTCACCGGTTCTGGGGGTCTGTAGTCCTGAAGCCTTTAGCAAACGGGTTGCTAGCAATTTTTAGCTGAGTGATCTGAGAGAGGGTGAGGGGGGTTAAAATACATAAGATAAAAAGCAAAGAAATTGCTCCCTAATCCTAATTATATGAGTTCATGCACAATGAAAATCGTAGAACGGTGTCAGGCATCTGCTTGATACAAGTGTGTCAAACAGATGTCTGATGGGCCAGGGCAATATCCTGGGTTTCCTACCCGGTGGTTCTGATAGGCAGTGACGGCCATAAAGCGTGTCTCAGAGAAGGAAAAAGAGCAGAAGTTTCTGTGTGCATTTAAGTGACTGTCGGGAGCTGGATCCACATACACCACATGGAAGCGTGGCTGGTAGCGATGCATGGAGTTCAATATCATCTGGCAAGGAGGAAGTAGGAGAAAACACAGGACAAGCAAGTCAAAAAAAAAAGAGGCATTTCTATGTGAGCTTCCATCATGAAATGGAAATAAATCAAAAGCATGTGGAAGTCACATTAAAGACATTGACTGACATGTCCGTTGTCATCCAGCAGGTTGTTGGTGAGCTTGAGGGTGTCGAAGGAAACAGTCTGCTTCATCCACTGGGCTCCACAGGCAGGTGAGTCTGGGTGGAAATGCATCCTGCTTGGGGCTACAACATCTGCTCGCCCTGCTACCAACCAGGATGAGCTATGGAAGGCATATCTGATACACACATGTATCAAATTTGTTAAATAGGACCGGAACAGGGGCAATTAGTACATATATATATAGGTTACAAGGGGACAATACTGGTCTTGACAGAAATACTAGCACAGGTCAGAAATAAGATTAAAACATGCACTGTGTGTTGGCAAGAATATCAATCTCTGTTACACACTACAGACTAAGCACTGCACACCTCACTCTGTATGTGTGTCTGACCTGTATCTTTTATCGTCAACAGGGATAAAGTCCATGAGCAGGACGTATTCAGCAGTGGGATCCATCCCGGAGATTTGCACCTGGAAGGTTGGGAACATCCTCCTGCAGTTTGTGAACATGTAAATGAACTTCATGCAGTGAGAGACACCAGAGAAAGAGGACAAACGAAGTAGTGCAAGATGAATATAAATATGACTGTTATTATTACCTTCCAGCTTTGGTAACAATCATCTCTGTGCTCAGCTGGTCAAACTGCTGCCACAGTGCATGCATCTCCAGCTGAACTCTGACCCCACTGACTTGGGGGGTCTTGGCGCTCGACAGTGACCTCCCGTCTGCACAGCAGGGCAGAGATAGTTCACAGCTCTGAGACAGCTGCGGAACTAAGGAGAGGACAGGAAAGGTGTGCGGGTTCACATCTGCATCGCAAATTTTATCACTCATCATAATCACATGAATGCACATTTTCTCCATTGAGCTCAAAAAGTTTTGATCATAAAACAAACACTTACCATCCATAATTTGTAGGCCTACAAGACAAATATGAACGAATTTGCCTCTTTTGTCTCTACCCTTGATATTCTGTTCACTCTAGTCTGCTCTTCCACTTCTGACCACAAGTAGAGACTCCTGTCATTATATCAAGACCAGTGGAGAACCAAACCCACAACTTTGCTATGCAACACAACATAGAACTGAAGGAAAAAATCTTCATCCCAATCAAGTACCAGGCGCTGTGGTAGATGTACATCCAAGCGTTAGGAGTGGCTGTTTGTGTTCAGGAAGGAGCTGGTTTTATACACCATGAGACTCTCACTGGGGACCTCCATGCCTGCCTCATCCATTACAATACTCATAGTGCTACTGACATGCACTAATCACAGCTGCACGCACATGCATGCATGCCCCAAGAATTGTGAATACACAAATGTGCACACACACAGCCTTTTTGGAGCATCTAGAAATCCCTGTGTGCATCTCCTATTGTTTCCTATAGCCTAAAGCCTTAAGTGGAGCTTGTCTTGACCAACCAGTAGGACATTAATAACATCCTAATCAGCCCAGTGTTGCTGGGTGTGGACAGACGAAGACAGCAACAAACTGCTTTTATTATTAATCGCCTATTTTCTTGGAGCAGAGTTCCAATGCCATACTAATTAGAGAATCAGTTATTCCCTAAAACTGTCTTAAGTGGATATTTCTGGTTTGGTTTAATGGCAAAACTCTAGAACATACGGTATATAAAATGCAACATATCAGACTGTGTTGGGGATACATTGATAAAATCCTGGACTTATTTCCATTTTAATGTTGTTAGGTTGTCGAAAGTGTCTCTGTCTCGCAGTGTGTGTGTGTGTGTGTGTCATGCAAGGTTTTGTGCCACCTGACCATAGTTCATAACACTCAAAGTAAGACACGAATGGTAGGATATATGATGTTGATAAATCAAAGTTGTCTGATTACAAATGTGAGTGGAAATGTTTAGTGGTGTGGTTGTGTAAGTGTGTGTGTGTGTGTGTCTGTGTGTTTAGCCTCATGTGGGTCAATGATGGGGCAGTGTTGAAGGGTTCCAGCCTGAGGGATGCAGAAGCAGAAAAGCGCACTTTCCCCTAATAAAACACATCACGACTTAAGTTTGTCAATAGGCCAATTCACACCCCCGAGCTCATTAATCACAGCTTCCAGGACCACAGGCAGAAATATCTCATTGTTATTGTTGTTATTGGAAGCCCCTCTTAAGTAGAACTGATTGTATTAATATTGTTCTTTCCAGTGGACCTTGAGATCAATGATGACCCCCTCAATATGCTATCTTTGTGACATGATCTTTGAGTCTAACTGAGGTCAGAAACACAAAAATGATAAAGGTGTGCTATTATATTCCAGGATGATTTTTGTTATTAAGCTGCATTATGCATTTTAAGATTTTAGATAAACTAAGAGAGAGAGAGTTTTATTGTCATATGCACAGTAAACAGCAGTTACACTAAACAATGAAATTCTTACTTTGCTAATCCTCCTTTACTAGTAAATATAAATATAAATCTTTGAGCTACTAAACTACACTGGCCTCAGACGGGACAGACGTGGATGTGATAACAGAGTGAAGTGCAGCGTGTTATAGATTGTTATAGACAATATTCCCTTTCATTACAGACAGATCATTTAGGGAATTTTAAATTCAACATTTCAATAAATAACTGGCCTATAAAACTGTTGAGAGTCAGAGAGCAAAGTATTATAAACAGTCAGATGTTTATTGAGCTGTATTTCGTCAAAGCACAGTTTTCATCAGACAAGCATCATTACACACATGTTACGGCACTTGTGGTAATTCACATACAGTTCCTACACAAAATGTAAGCAGTTGATCATGGCATGCAGAGAGTAAAGCATGTGTGTGCTGAGTATGTATGTGTCTGTGTTTGTCTTTGCTCGCATGCGTTTGAGCTTGTGTGCATGAAGGAAGGTGTTTGCATGGGGGAGAGAGAGAGAGAGAGCAAGAGTCCTGCCATTTTGTTGCAAAGACGCACATTAGTTAGGCATTGGCTTCATCTTGGGAGCTGGTCTGTATGCACATGTGAGGAAAGAAGGAATGGAGAGAAAGGTGGAATGGATCTAGAATGGACAGGTAGGTGAGGTTAGTTACAGGAACAAGGTAGAGAGGATTTAGCTCTTGGTGACACTAGACACGATGGTCGCAAAGATGACTTGGAGCTTCTCCTTGATGTCCTCGACTAAAGGTGCAATCTTCTCCTGCAGGGCGGTGATCTCCTTGGTGTCGATGGTCTGCACCTGGCTGTAGCTCTGCGCCAGCTTGTCCTTGTACTCCTCGACGTAGGGAGTAGCCATCGCCTTCAGAGTCTCCAGACGCTCAGAGAGCTTGGTACGCACAGCATCCAGTATGGGCATCAGGGCGGCCTTGGTCTCCTCCACGTTGACAGCCACCTTGGCACGGAGCTGCTCCACAAGGGGCTCCAGCTTTCCCTTCAGGACTTCCATATCAGCGCTGTGCTTGGAGTGGTACTCTGTGATGATGGGCTCCATCAGTTCGCGGTACTCAGTGATGTGCTTGTCAATGACCTCCCTCAGCTTAGCACGTTCGGGCTCGTACTTGGTTTTCAGGGACTCGATATCGTTGGTGATACTGGTACGGAGTTCAGCTGTGGCATCAGCGATGGTGGTGACGACGCTGTCAGTGACGGGGGAAACAGTCTTCTGCAGTTCCCTGATTTGAGTGTACATGTCCTCCACGCGCTGAGTAAGCCTGGCCCTGGGAGAGAAAAGCAATGGGGGCGCAAAAGCATTTAAGCCAAAGTGAAATCAACACATCAATGAGTAAATGGTGGCTAGAGGTCTGTAAAAAGTAACTAAAGGAGAAAGGTGAATGAATGAGTGACCGAGCAAGTATCAGTGACAGAAAGTGGGAATGACTTGGCCTTACTTGAGTGCACCGTGCTCAGTTTCACCGAGGTGGTCCAGGGTTTTGATGGCAGTGTCCCTCACCTGAGTCAGGTAGAGATCCATAACAGACCGAATGTGTGCCAGACTGGAGGGTGCATCAGCCTGCAGGGAAGCGGCCTGGGAGCCTGAGGAGGA